>JAIPRN010000732.1:0-68516 GCA_025469175.1 Geopemphigus sp. TES_GeoC_2020
CGGAAACACTAAAAAAAAACTTACAACGCGTTCACCCTGAAAAACCGACAGGGGCGAAAACGTTCGTCTACCGGTAAATGTGACGCGGAAACCGTGGTATCCTCCTCCCCCCCCGCTACGCTTCGAAGCCGGAGAGTTATAAAATCAATCGTAACAATTCGGCGGCCTACTAATACGCGCGGTACACGCGGCTCACGCGCGAAGCGATTTATACACCGCACCGGTTTCCGTTGAATTAGAAAGCGGAACGTATTATTTACAATATCGCTCTTATACGCGTCGGGTACACTCGAGAACTTTTAAGCGTATCGTACAAACATTTTAGTAATAACACGCGCGAAGTTTCCTTTAGCGGGTTCGTTCAATTATAACGACGGCCACGAGTACAAGCGCTTATACGGTACGGCGGTGTTAATAGGCAATTCGCGCGCAGACATCGGCGTAACCGAAGCTGTTTTGTACGCGCCCTGCGTGTACGAAAGACGGTTTGCGAAAAATAAACGACGGCTTTTGAAGGTAATTCGAACGAAATCGCCGAGTCTTTAGACCGAATCATGGGTAGGTGATTTGTAGGGTCCGTGTGTCCACGCTACTTTTGTAGGTTCACTCGAAATTGATAAGAGTACGCTCGACTCGAAATCATTATGGCGACAAAAAAAAAAAAAATAAAATTGGAACGAACGCCGCGATCCACGATACGTACGCGACAAACGAGCTCCGTTCGTTTCTTTTTTTTTTTAAAAAATTAACCGGCGTCGGAGCCGTGCGTTTTATAAAAATTAGAGAAACTTTTCGGTTTTGCCGTTAAATCGGAACGCCCGATTCATCGACAAGGACGTGCACGTGTAGCCGAAAGTAA
Source organism: Geopemphigus sp. TES_GeoC_2020 (assembly GCA_025469175.1). Classification (NCBI taxonomy): domain Eukaryota; kingdom Metazoa; phylum Arthropoda; class Insecta; order Hemiptera; family Aphididae; genus Geopemphigus; species Geopemphigus sp. TES_GeoC_2020. The sequence goes on from JAIPRN010000732.1 coordinate 860, forward strand.
TTAGAAACAAACGACGGAAAATGTTATAACACGCTCGGGTATTCGAAAACGGTAAACTATTATCGCGTTCCGAATCGGAATGGTCGAAAATCGACGACGACGTCCGGCAACAATCCGGAGAGTGCGATTAAGAACCTGGTGGGTGAACCGGGTGGGGGGGGGAGGTCGACGTAAAGATTTCCGCGGGTTACGGACGGGGAACGGTTGTGTTCGAAGCGTCGAAGGAAAACGGCTCGACAGTTTCGTAAGACCAACCCGGACACGACGCAAACGACCGGCGGACGTTACACGATAATAGCGTTTGGTTTACACGTGTGTGTTTCTACGATACCTTAATATGTTGTGGAACGACGACGACGACGGATGGGGGGAGGGTGCGCCGGCTGTTAGTATTCCATAGTGTCGCCGCGGCCACTCGTCGGCGGCGCCAAAACGGAACGGCGAAAAATCGCGAATGATTTTTTCGTTTGGTAAATCGTGGCCGGCGAACGGAATAGTAATTGTTTACGTCGGGAACGCGTGTAGAATGTAAGCACGCCGGAAAAACGCGGTACGACGACAGGGACACGGTGAGAACGCGCGGACACAATCGCGCGACCGGAGCTACAACACTCGACTGGTTACGGTAGGACGCGGTATACAACACACCGGCAGCGCACCGCCTATAGAGGACGCACACGCACGCAGCCGAGCAACCACGCGCCACACACACGGGTGGAAGGAGAGAGGGATCTTGGCCGGAAGAGGGGGAACTGTCGAAAGGGAGGGGAACGCGCTGAGAGAACGGATTAAAACCGTCCGACGAAACAGTGTAGACAATATTGAACGAGCGGTTCAGTTTTTTCCGGGTACGAAACACAAAAAGCGTGTACGTCGTTTTCGTTTTGGCGATCAAACGCCACGCTCGGGATGGTTGTGGTGGTGATGGCGATGGGGGGAGGGGCGGGTGCGGAAAAAACACCGAACGCCGGCGACGATAGACAATTCGCGCGCGTGCCGTTTTCGTTTCAATTTACGGAATTCGCGACCGACGACGACGCGAATTGTGCGCGATGGGACACGCGGTTCGCGCGGTACGAAATTAGAAAGCGCGTCGAGGCCGAAAACCGTTCGCCGCTCGTTGTTCATTCGGCCAAGTTGGACAATCAAATAGGCGTCGCGCCCTTTTTCGAAACGTCCGTCGTCCGTCGCGTACCGCGGAGTTGTGATGGGCGCGAACGTTCGTAAAAACGTTTCCCGTCCGGTAAAGGCGAAAAACGGCCGCGCTTATAGGCGGGAAAAACCGAAATAAAACCGCCGTGGCGACCGGCTAAGGGGGGGGGGCTACTACACCCGAGGGTTTCTCGATATTGTCATATTTGGATATCGAACGGAACGACGTTTGTCGTTCGCGTGGACGACCGTTTATAATTACGCGTTTGAACTTCCGGCGGTTTTTACGTTCCGGTTCGGGGTGTTTTTTTCGTTCGTCCATTTTGAACGCCGTGGTTGGTTTTTTTTCATCGCGCGCGTTACACGACCGCCGTTATTTAAACGTGTGACGGACGACCTTATTTCGTCGAACCGTGTACACAACGGGCCGCGGAAAATATGAACGTTTTTTATGGCGCTTCGGTTGCGCGCGCGTTCAGACGGCGGCCGTGTATATCCGGTTACGCGGGATTACGGAAAAGTCGATAAAATTCGACATTTTACGTTTCTCCGGCGAAAAACCCCTCGTCGGATACCCAAACAACGCCGGTCTTAGATACGTGCAACATACGTTCGTGGAATTTCGACGACGTTATCGTTCGCACGGGATGATAACGGACAGTTCCTTTTATCGTTACGGCGAATTCCTTTTGCTGACGTTACTTTCTTCGCGAAAGTAAAATAACGCTCGCGGATTTCGAAACAAATAACTTTTTTTTACGATAATAAAGATATTCGAAACGAAAACGCTATCGCGCAGATAAAGTTGGTGTTATTATCCATAGCGAGTGAAAATTCCGTTTGTTATATTATTTTTTTGTAAAATTATAATAACGAATATATATATATATATATAAGCGAATACGTCTCGTAAATATTATATTCGTTCGTGTACCGTGCGTAAGTAAATATTTTATAAGTTCGAAATTTCGTCGTGCGCGCGTTGAAATTGAATAAGTTCCCCAGCAGTTTGGACGGATTAAAATTCGAAATAATTTATTTAAAAAAAAAAGAAAACGAACAAATTGGACACGTTAAATAAAATACGCGTTTTAATTCCGTCCGAGTAGTCACGTACATAAATAATTAAAAACAACAAGTACAACAAATTAAGGTCGGCGTAACAAACGGCCCGGCGGCGTCCGTCGTAATTCTTAATATTTTCGGATTAAAATAAAAGTCGCCAGTTTCGGTGGCGGTAATTATTAATTAAACGCGTACTTTTACGTTCCGGATAATGCGCCAAACGTTTCGATACTGTACGGACTGCAGGCGATAATCATTTCGTAGCCATTACATTCGACACCTCCGGGGAACGCCGAACGCGAAACAAACGTCTCGCGTTTTCGAAAGTTTACCGTATGACGTATTTATACGCACGAACCGTCGAAAGTAATCGAAACTAGAAAATCGAAAACGTTATTAACGATTAAAACGCGTATGACAAATTCGATGGCGCGTGTATTAGACGCGAACGCGAATAGTTTATCAAATACAAAGGCGAAATAAACGAACGTAAATGGCGCCGCCGAGGAAACGATTCCGACGTATTATTTACGACCAAACCGGAAACGGCGAACAAATTGGATACTTCCTAAACGACGAAACATTTCGAATTGCAAGTCTCGCGCCCGTTTGCACGCGAACCATCCTAGTCGGTTTTTAACGGGGCGGCGTTATGGGAGGGATTTCGGTTTAGTTCGAAAAGGAAACTATGTACCGTTCGCGGAGCCCGTCGTATATATTTGCCGAAACGGCGCGAGTGAAAACGAATTTCGAAAAACGCGTACGAAACAGTTTCGTGAAATAAATAAATATATATATATATAAACGTAACGCGGTGGGGTATAAATACATATGTGTGTGTGTTTAAGATTTAAACCTTAACCCTGAAATATGTTATTACCGTAGTTACGGTATAGAAACACTGGGTTCGAAAATCAATAGAAAAAAGTAAAATCCTGTGCGTTTAGTATAGAAATTACTTATTGCGTTCGTCGACGGTTTTTCGCGAATTTCTCGTTTCGTACGTTCCTCGTCGTCATTTTTTTTTTCTTATCGAAAAGAGAAAACACGATAACGATTTCACCTAAAACGGTCGATAATTGTTTTCCAACACTCGACGTACACGACGGGCGGTTTTAAACGTTCTGTCGTTATCGGTCGCGAACTTTGGGTAAATGTCGTTCGTTCAGCGCGTGACGTCCATACGCGGTCCACGTAAACATCTATCGGAAGTCTACGTTTTCCGGGACTACGATTCGCGGAGCGAGCGAATACAAATCAAAAAGCGTACGGGTATTAAAACCGAGAACTTGTTACGCGAGGGACTCCGAAATTTCCCTTAAAGAAAAAAAAAATGGTAACGCGTACTGGGAAACGTCGTTAAGGCGCGAAGTTAAAAATACATTTTACGCGCGTATCGCGGGGCGCGCGAAAAATTGTAACCGTAACCTCGAAAAAACGGATAAAAACAACCGGCTTCGTTTCTATTTCAACGATGAACAAACTACCGATATCGAAATTCGTTATCCGTAAGGGCCCGCGGTCCGAACGCTTTGAACGTAAAAATAGAACACAATCTGACGTTAACGCGGCAAACTTCACATTTCGGCCTACTTGTTTCCCCGTTCGAGGTAGCGAAGAAAACTTTCCCGACAATCGTACGCCCCCCCCCCCCCGGTCGATTAAAAGGACGCCGTTGTACGGATCAATTACGTGCTTTAAACCTCGATTCTTGGGATTCCGTCACTGGACAGCCACCTCTCGTATTAGTCAATTAAATCGTTTTAAATTTAAAAAAAAAATCGCGTTCGCTCATTGATACAGATAGTAAATATTCTATTAAAAAAAAAAAAACTCGACAAACTCGAACGATATTTTTATACGAATATTAATTCGTTTCCATTATTAATACTTCTTCCGGATATATATTTATAACTCGCGAAACATTACGGGTTTTTTGTTTTTTAATTTCAGAGATAACTTCCCGAAATGGGCATACGCGTTTCGTCTTGTTCGCGGTAGTATTTTAAACGTTGTTGAAAATACGAAGCAGACGCACACCGCGCCGCGCATTAACGTCCTTCCGGCGTCTTTTAGGTACTCCCGGTTTTTTTTTTTTTTTTCGTAACCCATACCGTCGCCAAATGAAATTATACCCGCCGCGTCCGTTTCGTCCTTCGTTTGTAATCTCGTTTCCGTTCATTTATTTCTCGCGACGAACGCTTTCCCCCCCTCAAAAAAAAACCATCCTATATAACGAATATCTCGCATTACGCGCCCACGAAAGTAACAAAAAAAAAAACCTCGACGGATTTTACACAGTTAACTCGCGAGAAGTTTTTATTTTTGTTCAAATTACCGCGAGTATATATTTCGTTAAAAACTATATCCACGACATTCCAGCGAATACGTCGTCGTTGGTACTGCGATTTCGATTACGCTTTTCTACGGTGTCCGTCGGACAACGACGAATACAGGTCAAATATCATCGTCGAGAAATATTAGACGCCTAATGATAATCTAAAAAACGTTACGCTGACGTCAATTCTAACGTCGTGGAAGAGAATAACGAGAAAAAACGATACGACAATACTAATCGTTGTTTATCGGGCGAGTACGCGATCGACAATTAATCGTTAAAATGTCAAGCGTACGCTCGAATTTACTCGTGTAATGCAATTTGGGGGGTGGGGAGAATTCAACGGCGTTGCACCCCGCCGTATACACTGTACGTATTGAAAATAGTCAGATACGAGCCAATATAGTAACGATACGCGAATATAAATTTATGCCGTTCGGAGTACGACCGAGTACATTAACGCGTGTCGCGTGTAAATCGATTGTTTTCCGGGTACACGTGGAAAACCCGAAATCCCATATTCGCTATATTCGAACGATGTTTTTTCGTTAAAAAAAAAAAACATTAAAAAAATACTATGTAAAAAAAATAACGGAGAAACGAGCGCGAAAACGACGAATTTGACGTAACGTAAGAGCATAACGAACCAAAAACCCGCCGACGCGAATCGTTTCGATCGAAAATGTACGTTTCGGTCCCGCGACAAATAACCGCGAAAACGGAACGCGCGACGACGACGAATTCGGGAATTATTATCCAGCTACGTGGAGACTAACGATCGCGTTATAAACCTCCGCCCATTACCCTCCCGTTGTCGTACCGGAATACCGCGTAGGACGAAACTCCGACGATTTCTAATAACCGGACGGCCGACAGCGGCTTAACTTTTCGACCGGCCGTGTTCCGCTCAATTTCGCTCATCGTTCGAGCCGAAAACGCGCGCGAAACGATCGGAACACGTCGACGACCGGCTGTAGCGCGAGCAACTTTCGCGCGAGTCGTTTAATCGATTACGTGGATACGAGTGACGGGGCGTTAACGGGGGGTCAGTGGAGAGGACGGCGTAAAAACTTTTTGGCCGAACAATTACCGCCGGACACTTACTTGGCGGACTCCAACGACCAGCAGGAAACCGAAAATGGGTGTCCGCCGCCGATCCCGTTCCGTCTTCGGCAGTCTCCCCGGACGCTGCGAAAGGAAACGCTACGACGGTTGGATTGAAGCCGCGCGATTACATTCGCGGACAGTAACCGTTCCTCCACGTACGTACACAAAAGTAGTATGTACGTGGTGAACAACACACTACCGCCCGTTCCACGCAGTTTCGCGATTCCCACGCGGGAAAGTCTTCGTTTGCCGAGTAATTATTTTACATTCGACGATATGGGACAAATCCGATAATCGTACGGTTTAAAAATGACGTTTCGTTACGATTCGTAATAACGGCCGCGAACGTAACGCGGGGATATTCTCGGTCGATAAGCGCGCGCGACGCGACCGAGTCGTCGTTTGTTTAAACGGTCGCGACGTCCGTACGGTTATTATTTCGTAACCGATTATTTCGTACAGTCGCGGATGACGCACGACGTGGGCATCGTTAGCGTACACGGCGGTGTGGTACGCGCCCGCGTACAGTACGGTCGACGGAAGTCGGCCGATAAGATATTTAAAACCCTATTTCGTACGCGGCCGTATCGTTGTTATCAATAATTACGTTTTTCTGGGCACACACACACTCCAGTATTTTTTCATCTATCGCGTAGGTTCACGATGTAAACCTTTTAGCCACCGCCGGCGACGCCGAATCATACGAACATAAAACGTGGGAACGACAGGAAACCACCAGTGAACGGTCCCCCGTATATGAAAATCGCCACGGCGGTAAACGCAACCGTCGCTTATTTGTCAGCGCGGCGCGCGATTGCCACGCGCCAAAAGGAAATAAACGACGGACCGCCGGTAATAAATTTAAAATCCGCTCGATCGTTCGTACGAAACTATTAATACGGCCCGTGGTAAAAAAAAAAAAACAAAACAAACACGGTGCGTAAAAAACGATCACGATAATTACGGATGGGAAGGGGGGAGGAGAGGAGAAAATCGTAAAACTAACGCGGACGAATCGTTTCCCGAAATCCACGTACGAGAAACAAAAACTATCACGGCGACCAATACGCGGTCGAAAAAATAATAAACGAACCAACACGACGGGTCAGAAAATGATCAACCGCGACGGGTTTTTTTTATTAACCGGTACGCATCTGAGAAAAGCGTTCGTTTATCTCGACGAAACGACGGAGACGTAACGATTCCGAAAAATCGTTTGAAAACGTGGCGTACGTGAATTGGAAACACGCCGGCGCGGTAGTTTTACGAACGACGCGTTCGATTTCGCGCGTTTAAACCGGCTATCCGAACGTAAAAATTTCGCGACATTGTTCACCTTGACAATTTTTTGACGGACGTACAGACAAGGCGTTGTGACGCGTTACAGACGGGTTGTGTGTGTGTGTGTGTGTGTGTGTGTGTGTAAGGAGAAATCTATACTGCGCAAAAGATTACGACGACGATCATAATTGGATACGTTGGACGAAAAAAATGAAAACGTGAAAGCTTTTTTCGAAAATTACTCGGGCACACGTAGGCGATTTTTTGCCGCCAAAAATAAGTAATAACGACGTCGAAAACATAAAAGAACTCGACACGCGACAAAACAAGCGTACAATAAACATCTGGTATTCGTATATCATATATATATATATATATACACACAGGCATGCACAGATTGGGATGAATGGGTATTCAGGGAGACCAGGCAGATGCGATAAATAACAAATAACCCGAGGGTTTCCTATGTACATATATACAGAGTGTTCGTCGTGTATATATATACACGTATATAGAATATCGCGTCGTACAAGCGCTATTGTATTACTTCGAAGGGGAAATAAAGCTGCGTAGAATAAGAGGTAATATATATTAATATTTCGACGATAACTCGGATCGTAAATCATTCATTAAAATCGACGTAGATCGGTAGTTATATAAATATAGGTGAAATTAAAAGGTTGAAAGCGAATCGATATCCATATTTCGTCTTAGCGTCGATTATGGATAAAATGAAGGAGAATAGACTTAGATGGTTTGGTCATGTTATGAGGAGAGAAGATTCGAGAGCAGTAAGGACAGTTATGGAATGGAGTGTGAAAGGAAGAAGAGGAAGACCAAAGAAGAAGTGGTTGAATACACGATTGGGGAGCATATGAGGATTGCTGGTGTGTGCGTGAAGAATGTGGAAGATCGGGCCAACTGAAGGTTTAAGACGAAGGTGACCGACCCCAAATAGATGGGATAAAGGCGAGGGAGAAATGACGACGATGTTAACGCTAATAACTACGTAAGCCTACGAACGAATTGACGCTTCGTTAATTCGACGACTTTCACGCGCCATTTTCGATGTACGTGTGCGTAAAATGTTTTGAACTTTTTATACGCGAAAAACGATGGTCGCCGAGTATCTTATTTATAAAATCCTCGAGCGTATTCTGTTCGTGAAACTTTCGAACGACCAAGCGTTTGTACGACACAATTGTGTAGTCGGAACGACGGTTTACAGGTTCGTTGGGACCCGCTATGTAACGCGCCAGAAGTGGCGAACAATTTAACGGTTCCGGCCGGCAGGTGTCGGACATACGGAACACGAACTGGCGGTACCAAATTTATCGTCAAATCGGCTCTTTATTAGGCCCCGTTCCTACATCGATAATCAAAAACCCGAAATCCCTACAAACGTACTTTACGGAATAGTAAGCAGTAGTAGCGCCTTCCGCTCACGATGGCACGTATATGCGACAAATACGTACAAGAAGACACCACCGGTTCGTGGTCCCGAAACGACGCGAGCGCTTTTATTAATTACGTTAACGACCGCGGACGCGCGCCGCCGTCGTATACGAATACTCGAGGAGAACTACTAACGGCGTCAATGATACGCGCTACGGATTACGAAGGTTGCTGCCGAGAATCGTTCGACGATGGTGCGGGGTGGCAACCGTTGGGGCGGTTACGACACACTTGCACTCAGTTCCGTATCCGCGCCGGATTCGTCGATCCGTCGTTTCATTTGATTCAACCAGAAATATCGTCCGTAACGATCCAGCCAACAACGTTTATCGAACGAAAACATTTATATTCGTTATAACACGCCCCCCCCTCCCGACGCGCTTAATCAAAAAAACTTTGTAAACGTCAAACGGACGTATGGCCAACTGATTTTCGGTATATTATTAACCTCTATTACCGGGACGATAACGTCTACACCGTTTATGGCCCCCGGTGGTGGTGGTCAACTTGTATTTATACCCCGTACGGTTTTCTTTTTGACGTTTCAATTCGACAACGACGACACGTCTAACGCCGTGTGCGTATATTGTCGTATAATAGCCACGATTAGGTCGTTTAAATATTTATAAATCGGTTTTTGATTTTTATGTACACGCGCGCCATCGAGTTTTTACGAAATGTTTATTTGCACAAGTGATAATACGTTTACTACGCGTAACGCGTTCTATTATGGTTAAATCGCGTTCGTACGGCTTATCGATTTGTAATTCGGTACATTAAGCGGAGCGGCGCGTTTTTATTTACGAAATTAACGAAAACGTCGCGCGTTGTTGATTTCCGTTTTTGTCCGCGAGAAAAACGATTACGGCGCACACGGGCGATCACGATAGAAGAAGCGTTATTGTTTAAATCCGAAATTATGCCAACGGAGCGCCGTTTACCGATCGGACATCGTTTGAATAAACAGTTCGCTTTCCACTATTTATTGAACGTCTTGCAAACGATGTACACTAATTACGAACATAAACAAAGCCGTATATTGTGATTGTTTACAACCGGCGATTGTTCGGTAATCCGGAATAACCAATAAACATGGTTATCGTACGGGCAATTTTTTCTCGGTATACCCCGATGTCGTAAATGATTTATTGGACGGTATCTGAACCGCCGGTATACGACGAAATAAACCGAAAATTATTTTAAAGCTAATATGGATGGTTTCGTGACGAACCGTACGCGAGAAGGCCAAACACGTTACAAAGAACTCGGTAATCGTATAATTTAATTCCAAAGAAATACGGTCGCGTTGATTGTAATAAAATTAAAAACCCGTCCAGAGTATGCCGCGGCGACGGAATATTGATTTTCCGCGGTTACGTAGCGCGACGGCTGACCGACCGGGCGATTCGTAACAATCGGCCGAAATTCCGAAACGAATTTGTTAACGAGCGCGCGCGCGCGTACCAACGGTTTTCGTTTTAAACGTACCCGAGAATGTGTACGAGCCGAGGATTTGATATCGCGCAAAAATCGCGAGCGCTCTCTACAAGACAAGTTAACACGAACGAATATTAACTTTCGACACTTTTCAATAAGCGTACGTGTACACGTATATGTTATACAGACAGTTCGAAAAGTACGAAACGTTCGACGACTTTTATTTTATACGGTATAGGTATAGGTGCCGAACGCGCGTCTAAAATAAGGGAAGATTTTTAAATCGTTCCGAAATGCGCGCGTTATATTTGGCGGTAATTAGAAAATTCGGCACGCCCGCTATCGTTTATATACTCGACTGAACGAATATCGTAACCGAGAAACGGCGATCGGCCTGTATGCACGGGAACGACACGGAAAACGTCTCGATAAAATTATCGTTTTTACGCTATTTAATGTACTATTATAAATTATCACGATCCGATATACGTGTATCTTTATAAAATATCTACGTAGAAAAAACGGAAATCGAATATGGGACGGTGGAATCGCTCGTATACATGGAACGTCTATGCGGGAAAACGTTACGGAGATACGGACGAAATTCGGCGCGAACATTCGCGAATTACCGATATAATCGGACCGGGGTACGGAAACGTACAAAAACATAATACTAGAAACGACGACGGGCCCGGAACACTAGACACGTCGTAGAAAACGGCGTACGAACCTAACCGCCGGTAGAAACTACGAAACGAATGGGAATAGTCGGCGCCGCGGCGTTTCGTAAACGAATTTCGCCACCACCAGCGAGGTGTGTGTACACGTACGAGTTGTGCAGACCGTTCTTATAGATTGCGGCGTTAGCCGTACGGCGGAATTTCGGACGTTCGTCTCGGTCGTATGGTTTACAAAATCGGCGGAGGTATGGAGGAGGATCGCCGTCGGTTTTATCGATTGAAATGGTATACACGACGAGGGTCGAAGAAAAAACTATAGTCGGCTATATTTAGAAGATCGCGGGCCCCCCCTCCCCGTAACGATATCTCGCGCAACGGGTGAGGCGAGTTAAAAATAGTTCTACCGGCCGAATGGCGTACCGGTTAGGTACGCGATCGTTATTGTGGAATATTTACGGTTTTTACGTCGTACGAGTATAATTATTATTCGACTTTGCCGACGCACCAAGTATCGTATATATATATATATGAAAAGTAACGACGACACGATTCCGGCGGCTCGTTCGTACACAAGGCGATTTGACAAACCGTCATTAACAGTCGTGGACGTACGTCGTAATAAACGAACGACCGTGAAACGGAATAAAAACGCTTTTTCCCCGAATCGAATTACCCGCGTTTGTGTTATCGCCGTCGCCCGTAACTGCGCCGGAACGAGACAACACTAATATACGGGACACCGAAATGGTTCGATTTGGAAAAATCGCGTTTATCGTAAAATCGAGAATTAACCCGGTCGGAAATAAGTTTTACGAGTGGCGGCGGATTACACGAAAATACTTAGTCGCCACGTTTACAAATGTCGACGTGACCTCCCCTCTCCATCGCCTTGATAGCACGATACACGTCTACGCGATAAACCCGTCAGGAGTGGACTTAACGCGACTTCCCAGAGATCTTCGAGAAATGGACGCGCATAAACGGCTATTTTATTTTTACGTAACGCCCGTAGATAACGATCACGGATTGTAACGTCCCGGTCAACGGGACAGGGATCAAAGGCAAAGAAAATATGGCGTCATTAGCGCCGCAACGATAATTCCGGGGACCGATCGGTGCCCCGGCCTCGTTGTTAGACGAAATCATCGGTTCGCAATTATGGGAATACGGGACCAATCCTTAATCGTTCGGCAGGTTCCCATCGAAGGTCCGTACACTTCCACTCCGGAAACCGTTCAGTTTGGACGAATAATCCCTTTCGGGTTCGACGACTTCCCGTGGATTCTCCAATCCTCGCGCGTTGTGGCCATTCATCACCGTCGCGTTCAAATGAAAAACGTCCGCGTCACCGAAAGTGATAGAAAAACTGTTCTTCCTCCGTAAACTTCTTCCCTACGTATCGCCGCCGTCACGGAGAGCCTGCAAGCGACCTGAACACGTTGCACGGTGCCGCTCGGCCGCGGCTCTTCAAAACGATCGTCCGTGTGGAATAACAAGTAACTCCGGACGCGCGACGAACTGGATTTCCGCGTACACATTACGGAAACGTTGCCGAATTCGTTCAACGTTTTCTCGGTCGACCCCGATGATTTCCCTCTAGATAAACAACCGGTTTCTCGGACGGTTGTTTTCGATGCCGTCTTCGAACGCTCGGGGAGCTGTTGGAGAAGTAGCAAGTCGAAAATCACGCCGAATGACGATGCTCCGGACTTTTTTCGACGCGGAGAGTAGTGACGCTTCTCTAAACACGCCTTTTGTCGACGTTCCGACAAAACACAAAACTAAATCACGCCACTCTCTAGTACGGCGCAATTTATCTCGACTTATCGGCGATCGATAAACGCTCGAGATGACCCCCACTTACCTTTCAGGCGTGGTCGTCGTTCACCACAATCTTTGTAAACACACGTTCGATACGTATGGCCTACTAAAATCGGACGAATTACTTTCCGGAACATTCTCTGCACGTACAAATTTACATCACACGGGCGGCGAACGTTAATTTTCCCTCGCTCTATAACGTCACGCGGCCCGAAAAACCAAGCCGGATAACGGTTTTCCGGGCGAAACGCGTTTCGAAATGTTCTCGCCGCCGACCACCCGCGCACGACGGTCGTAACGACCGTACTTGCCGATAATGAATCGCCCCGACGCGGGACCTGGGTGGTGGTAAAACCGGTGGCACGCCGCGAACGCGGTACCTGGGTATAAAACAACGGCCCCGCGTGGTTTTTACCGCGGTTTTCGAAATCGAGCCGGAACACCGAAAACGGTAAACACGCGTCGAATTCGCCGAACCGAATTTCGTACACACTCTTGGATCGTAGAGAATAGTAGCGTACTAACGGGAAGGGGGGATAAACCCCCCCCCCAAATGTTTAGGAAAAATTAATTTCTTACGAGACGTATACTTGTAATCAATAATAACGAAAAACTAAAATATTTTTAAATTTCGATACCCGTCATAATTATAATATAATTAAAAATTAATAATCTATTAATGTTTATAACGTGTCTCGTTTAGTTAGGGTCGACGATTTATTTATTTGAAAATTAACACCCACCCCCCCTGAAATTCAAGTCACGCCACTGGTAGAGAACACAAACGGCGACACGGTCGTTTCATATTTGTCGCCCGTCGAAACTTTTCGCGACGATACATCGACGATATTCGATGTATCGAACAATATCAACAGATATAAAATATATATAGATATAGATATAGATTTATACCCGAGTATATTCTAGTCTTGGTCACGCGAACAAAATAATAATAGGTCGCCAAAATCCCGATAAAGTATATACCATTTTGGTGAAAAACGTTTTTAAATCGCGGTTTTTAAAAAAACTAAATACGAATCGGTAAAACAAAATTATTTCGTACGAATTTACGATAATATAATTCCGAACTAATAATATATGCGCGCGCGCGTAATTACTTTATACTATAAATATTATTTCCGTAACTGCGGACAAAATACGATTCGTTCGAAAGACGTACGACGACAACGGGAGGTTAATTTTCGTGATTTTTATCGTTGTACGAACGCGAAGATGAGACGCTATACAATAAATCGATATATATATATTTATATTTTATAAATATATTTATATTAAAAATGAGTTTCGGCCGATGGAACGGTTGCCAAGACGATACACATGACGACAGGGAGACTGTACACACGCGCGCGCACACACTTGGCGCGCGTTCCGATAATATTAAATATACGCGTAAAACTATCGGAGGGGGCGTGTGATCGATAAGTGGTATTTTCGCGAATAATAAAAACGCGACAAGGACGCGGGTAATTACTACTACTACGGTTCGGGAAATTACGCGTAATTAGCTCGAACGTGGGTGCCGAGTATTGGCGACCAGAAAAGTACACCACCGCTCGTGTAAATATATTTATACACGTACGTAAAGTGTGTATTCGGTTTCCGAGCAATACCAGTGGTAGATAAACGGAATTTTCGCTTCGATCGCGATGTTGGTACTATGGCGAAAACTCGAGGGCAAAAACCGTTTTGGGGCGGATCAATAATGTACGGGGAACGCCACGGAATCCCGCGGTGACGTAAAAATATATACGGCGCACTCCCCCACCCCCTCACAACCGCTCGGCGTAACGCCGACGTTTCGCGTCACGGATCCAACGTCTTGTGTACGCTAGCTACGCGGCGCGAGGAGTTTGGTCCCGGGACGTTTTCAATATAACATCGCGAACGGTGGCCGTTCCGTACCGGTGCAAAATTACGAGTACGAAGCGCGCCGACAATCGCGGACGTTTACCGCGCGAACAAATCGATCGGGCTCCGGGGTACGTCGGACACGCGTAACGGGACCGCGTGATTTCCGTATTTCGCGTAAACTATTCGACGTCGATAACGGTTCGCGCGCGCGGACGGGAGCGGGGCAATTTTTCGTTCTCCGGACGAATTTTACCGGGCCACGATATATTTTGTTCTAAAGTACGGGGGGGGGAGGGCGCGCGCGTGTTATCGGGAAATATAGGCAATCCCGTATTTCGTCGTCTAGGCGTTACACCGTAAAACGTGGAAAATCGTAACGCGCCCAATACCACCACGAAAGTCGAATCGGTAATAGTGAACCGCCGGCAATTAGCACGACGTACCGTTCGAAATTCGACGAAAGCACGTTCCGAACGATTCACCGGGCAAAACTTCCTCCATTCGTTACAACGCGGACAAACGTCGATCGCGTAACGTTCAACAACGGTGGTGTGTAGCTAGCGCGCTGTCGTTCGTAAACCGTTTTAGTCGCCGGGCCCCGTTTTATATCGGAAATGCCGTTTTAGTCCGACGCGAACTCTGGCGAATTCGGCACGCGCTCAAGAGTGGCGGCTATCGGATAGTGTGAGAGTTCGTTATTTCGGCCGACGGTTCGAAAGAAAAACGCTAACGGAACGACCCCGAGGGGACCGTTATTGATTATTAATAATTCGTTTGACGCGGCCGAGGCGTGCGCCGACACGATCGCTTCGTGATATACGCAGCACTTATACGTACGAGTTGGCGTCACGACCGTGTGCCCGTCTACGATATTATCTCGTATAACTTACTTAAACTACTCGTGTACGTTACTTCGTCTACAAGTATCCGTCGTAATATTAGATAGTTATCGATGTTGACTTTTTACGTCGTCCACTAACGACGAATTTGGCGTTTCGAACAACCCGGCGGCCCGGGTAATGTTTAGAAGAACGTTGAACACGTTAATAAAACGCGCGTAAAAGCCGAATTGTCGTCGTATGTACGCGCCCGACTAAAAGCCGATAATTGTGAACGACGTTTTTTATTTATATACGCGCGTGTGTATACGTACGCGTACGCGCGCGCGCGCGTAACGAATAGGGAAAAATAAAATCGTCTAAAGAACTGTTATGTCGACCGACCGCGGCTGTCGTCGTGACTTTCACAGTTTCACCGCGAACGAATTGTACGTTATACATTATACGTACGCCGCGCAACGGAGGACGACGGGGGCCGTCGTACGGGCGGCGGCGACCGTTAGTCGGTCGGCGACGTTAATATACCGAAGACCTATCTATATACCGGGTGTGCGCCGACCACATAGTTCCCGGTCGGTGCCGAGTTTCCGCGCGCTTAAAACCGTCCGGGAAATCGTCGCGAAAATAAACCGTTGCTCGAGTCCGTACCGCGCACCGTCCGGGTTACGTACTATATATATATATAGTAGTGGTACCGGAACGCGGAGGGTCGGGCGACGCGAGTAATTCGATGGAACGTAGACGTTTACGAGCGGTGAGGAAACACAAAGCCGTACGGCGGGGGAGGCTATACAAATTCGAGCGCCCTGTGCAACGGGGATCCGGAGAAATCCGGGAATTCCGCTTTTCAGCGCTTCCGGGTACGACGATTGGCGTGCGAGCCAATAATGGACATTCGCGGGCAGATAGCCGTTCCGGGTACGCGTAAATATCGTACGAAACGCGAACGGTTTTGATTTTTCTGTACGAAATACGGCAAATCGCGGACGGACGAAACTATACAAAATCGTACGTCAACGGGACGATTTGTTTTCGTATAATACGCGCGCGTTCGCCACGGAATTATTGCCGGACCGGAATTTAAACGACGAGTCGTGGAGGGACGCCAATATACGACGGACACGCGAATCGAGAAATTTCTGTGTTCGGGTGTGTGGACCCGACAAAAACTGGAACCCGTTGCGGGGGCCCGGTGGGGGGAGGGTGGTACGCCGAAGCGAAAAAGAAATACGGTCGTCTACGTTGAAAAAAAAGCGCCGAGATTCGCGCTATATACACGACGCGTGTAAAACATCATCGCCGCGGTGGACTCTCGATTACGGTACAATTTATTTATATATATATACTTCGAACGTACTTTACCCGTTTACTATATATATATGTGTGTGTACGATATAATAATTCTCCGATCGTCTGTAAGCGCGCGTATTGTACGCGTTGTACAATAACGGGCGGAGGGGGTTAAGTAGACTTGACTCGTATTACACGCGACGAATTTAACGGGCATAAGGGTTTATAAGTCGACGCGTTCGACCCGACGCCCGGCCGTAACTCGTAAACCGGGTACGCACATATACGCGTAACGCGGTTGGCATTACAAATTTTGAACGCAGAGACGCTCGTCAGGTCCGCGAACGAACAACGTACGTTTTATCGTACTCGATAGTACCCGCCGTCCCGAGACTACGAATATTCCTTGTTCGAAATCAGCGGCGATTAGTGGTTTGACGGTTTTTACCGCCATTCGCGGGATGAGTGAGTTGTTCTCGCCCGCCACCTACTAAACGGTTCCGCGTCGCCGGAGAGCCCGCGTATTTCAATCGCGATCCGTTCGCGCCGATTTCATTAATCAACCGCGGTTTTTATTCGTTCGTTGTTGTTGTTGTTGTTTCTCAATAAACAAAACCGACGCCGTGGGAATATATTATATACACAAACGTACGTATTTATATATACGCGTTATCCGCTAGGCGTGATTAATATTCCGCGGTGTCCTCAATTCGACCCGACTGTATATATATATATATAAACACGACGAACTACCGAACACGACGAAGATTTTAAAAGTTTTCCGGTAAACTTACTTTCCCTCGCGTAAATGTTTATATTTTCCGCGATGACTTTCAACACGCGAACGCAAAACCTTAATTGCGCCGTTTTTTTTTCTTCCGGAAATTTAAAACAAAAGTTTCCCCGAAATCGGCTAACAAAATATATTTAATAGGTTCGCCGGTTCAAACCGTTAATATATTACAGCTATACACACAGATATATATATAATAAACGTATAAATTCGAAGATACGATTTTAAAAACGGCGATATTACGTACTGTTTAAACGACGTTACGCGGCGGCGTATCCATAAATTTTAATTTTAGATTTATAATTATTAAAATAAACACGATGTATATATATATATATGTTACGTTATGCGTCCCGTTTTTCGACGGGTTTGTTTCTTGGTCAAGACATTTAATCGATAATCCCCTGTATACGTTATGAAATATATATATATATATTTAGCGAAGTTAATAGGAAATTTACGTCAACGATAATAAACTTATTTTAGAAATGATGTAATTTTCGAATTATTAACACCCGAGGGCGTCTGTTTAAATTTGCGGAAATAGGGAGAGGGAAAGCGTTTTTTTTTTACGATTGGTAAACATATTTCGCCTGCAGATTTTATATATATATATATATAGCCAAAAGTCCTGACCCAACTTAAATGTCCGAGAGGGCGACAGTAATCCAATTCGTCCTGCAGGTTTGTCGACGAACGTTTTTTTTTTTTTTTTTGATTACACCTCGCGTATTTCGCCAAACGTATTACACGGTGCACGAGCGGCGGCGATAACGATTAAAAATATATATATATATAAACGCGTAACTACGGCGTTGGAAAATGTCGATTGAAAATATGACCGTTGTACGTCGTTATTGTACAGCAATAATAGCCGACTAAAACCGCGACGGTATAATAACACACGCGTACTTAAATATATAAGCGTAGCGTAAATAAAATACGTTCGAAACGAACGGATTATTATGAATATATTACGCGCGCGCGCTACGAAAAATACGTTCGAAAATCTCCTCGGCGTATCGAACGCGTAGTGACGGAACGCGAAAGCCGATTATGAAACTCAACGGGCCGTTACGCGTGTAAATTGAACGGGATGATCCCTCACGAATACAAATGAACGATCGTTAATTAATAGTAGCAGGGAGACGGGGCGACGTTTCGTACGCGTATCGATAGTCCGGCGGTGTATACACCGGACGTTTATAAATACGACGCCGCCGACTGAAATACGTTATTATAAATTACGAAACTAAACTATTATCGGAGATTAACGAAATTGACCGATAACGCGAGTAAACATCGCCGGTTCGTCAAAAATATACGATAAATTATACGCTCGTGTCGAGATTAATAAACGCGATACGGTTATTATATCCGTACGTAATCACGAAACCAAAAATTTCGATTTTTTTTTTTTTTTGTATTTTACTTTACGTAATTAATATACGTACATATAAATATTCGTAAAATGTACGAAAATGTGGAATTTTAACGTAGCTAAATAACCGAAACATCGTACGCGCGTAATACATAAACGCTCCGTCGTATCGTACGTCGTTTTATATTCACGGGTCGTACAAAATTGATTCGGGTGTACGCCCACCGTCCGAGCGTACACCACCACCGTACGCGCCAATATCGCCTATTAAACGTCCGTCGAAAAGAAGGCGATATTTGACGAAATGAAATCCGTATACGGGTAAATAACACGCCGAACGAAAACGCATATACGTATATGCGCGTAAATTGCGATAATCGCGCGTTACATTTCGCGGTGTTTGTGTACACGGACAATATACCCCGACGTCGTCTGGTGGTGGGAAATCAATGCCGAAAATATGCGCGCGCGCGCGTTTAACACCGACGCGCGTACCGACAATCAAAATAATAATCGTATCGTATTGCGTACGGATAATACGTGTTTGTACTTAGGAGAGTTATACGGTAATCCGTATAAACAGAGTACCGTGGTCATATGCCGCGTAATAGAGGAGATTAACGGTTCGCGTAAATATTCGCTGCTCTCTCTCTCTCTCTATACATACACGCATATTGGATAATTTGGTGCGTTGGTAAAAATGTTTTTCGCTCACGGTTGTTTTCATTCCCGAATGCGCCGTCGTCGGTATTTATCTTACCTCGTACCAATCAACGGGGAGACGATTATTGTCGTCAACGCGCTAATATAACGAACGCGACCGAACGTCGAGAACACGACGACGATACGGTACGTTTTGCCGCGGAATTTCGAAATGATTACGCGGTCCGAAACACGCTTTTTCAAACATCCTCGACAGACGGAGGACACCGATAATATTATTATTACGAGGAATTTCGGCCGACCCGGGGGGGGAGGAGCCGCCCATGTAACGGGAAAATATTGCCCGAGTCATTTCACTAACCGATAATCTAACCGACGTTCGAAAAGGAATGCGCAATATATACGTTTAATATAAACACCGTCGTCTTCGCCCTACCGCGATTTTCCGGTACGATTTTCACGGATTCGAGGTTCCCGATTCGCCGTTTCGACCATAAACAAAACCCGAACGTCAGCCGTATAATATTAAACGACCGTCGTCCACGGTAATTATCTCCTGGCGTAGACACAATTCGAACGTAAAACGGGTTTAACGAGGTTAGGAGAACCGAATAATTAACGCGTTTAGGCGCAGGCGCTGAATGTGGTTTATGAAATTGGCGTATTGCGAAGGAAACGCGGTTAAAAATGTACGAATTCGCGCGATAAAGCCGAGAACTCTGCATTAGACGTATCTCGGACGACGAAATAAAATACGGCGACGGACGAATTTCGACGTTTAATTCGGCCGTTGGCGTATATCGCGCGATATACCGATCTCGACGTGGTACGGAGGTATTTATACGTAACGTGTACATATTACGGTTGCCTAATTATATTTACGCGCAAATTCGATGGGACAGAAGAGACATCGTCAGACGGGGCGTCGTGTACGATAAAATAATGGGAGCGACGAAAAAACCGTGACCGAAACTTTAGGGCGCGCGCGAGTGAAATTCCGAAAAAACCGGAGGACGGGTTTGACACGAAATTTGGGTGGAACGACGCGTAATCGCGGACGAATAACCGCGAAACGTACGTAACAACGTAACGTTGGACACCGAGACGTATTAATTTTGGCGGGCAAGCGGTAAACGAATTGGCCGTGTTCGTCCCGCGAGCACACGGACGACGGGGGGGACAACGGCGTCGCTCTCTATAGGCGCCCCCGTCGTAGTCGTTGGGCGCTCTCCAAGGCGAAACCGGGAAAAACAAAAAAACGTACTACTCACCGTGCGCGTAGGGTGGCGGCGGCGGCGGCAGCGGCTGTAGCTGCGCGGGTGGTAGTTCGTGATGTTTTCCGGCCGGAACACCGCTGTTGTTGTCCGAGGCGTCGGACGACGAGGCGCCTCCGCCGTTGGCCAATTGCTGCGCCATCATCAACGTCGTCGTCGTGGTCGTCGTCGTCGCCGTCGCCGCGGGCGGCGGCGGCGGCGGCGGTGGGGCGGAAAACGCGCTACCGCCGTACGGATGATGATGGTGATGGTGATGGCGTCGGTGGTGCGTGGGCGGTTGCGGCGGCAACGGCATCGGATGATGGTGATGGTGATGGTGGTGATGATGGTCGGCGGGGCCGCCGCCGCCGCCGCCGGACGCGCCGGGCGGTTGCATGCTGGACAACGCGGTGAGCGGCGCGTACGACGGGCGCGGCACCGCCGGCTGGTGGTGCAGCGACGACGGGACCGCGGACACCGACGAGGCGGCGGGCTGCTGGGAAACCGCCTGCGGAAAACAATACACCGTGTGAGTGAAGTAACAAATTGTCCGCGTCCGGTTAGGTCGTTTCGGACCCTCCCCTCGTTGGTCACGGAACACCACCACCCGTCCCTACGACGACGCGGACGCCCCGTTTTGTCGCGACCCGTGTCCGCGTCTCGTAAATCGTTATTTGTATAAACATTTCTATACGTTTATCACTATTTCCCGTTGTGGTCGGTGGAAGATCGGAATGTCGCCGGAGGAGTTCGCACTTGGCGTTCAAACGCTATTCAATTACGCGTCCGGTGGTCGTTTCCGTCGAAATTAATACGGGGCGGGGCGTGGACGATTTCGAAACGATCACCGGTGGTACGTTATGGACGGACTCGGCGTTTCGAATATTTATTACTAAAAAAAAAAAAAAACCAAAATCGACGGCCGGTCGTCGAAGGTTTACTAATTTATTCACGAGTCGGCCGACTAAATCCCGGGCGCGGACGAATATACGAGACGAAGCCGCGATCGGAATTCGTTGGAACAATCGCGGCCGTAATTGAACGGGAGCGGAAACATACGTAATCGATATTGGGGCCGCGACGAAAACCGTAATAGGAACCGAGTGGGGAGGAAAACGACGTGTTTCGGAATTGGAAAAAAAAAATCGTCGACGCTCCTATAAAATCGACGGTCCCGAATTCCCCCGTACGGGCCACCTTCCGGCGGTCCCCTCGAAGGTAAAGGAAAGCACGCTTCCGTCAGCCTACTTTTCGTCCGTAACCGGGCGCTATTATTATTGTCATTGGCTCTAGCGGGGCACCGTTTGTAAGCGCCCGTGAATACGCGCGAATAATAATATTTTTTCGTTTCGCTCGGAATTTTGAAAACGGCGAATCCGTTACATTCCGTCATTCACGCTTTACACTAAATACGTACCACGTGTGTGTGTATGATTTCATTCACGTACGTACAAGTGTATTCAACATTGTTCGCGCCGCGTAAATACGTTTGGAAAACACGCGCGTTCCTCGAATAGGCGAATGCCGTCGTTATTTGGAGAAACCGCGATTTCTCGTAAATATCCGTACGCGAAAACGTAAATTTCCAAAAAAAAAAAAATGATTTCCAATAAATACCGTAACGATCGCTAAATTATTATTTATTTTCTTCGCCGTTATTATCGATAGCGGCGCTTTTATCCGGTGAATTTGTTCTAGTTTTACACTGCGTGAAATTGTGACGTTTTTCCCGCGCCACAATCGAAAACACCAAGTCACGGCGCCCACCGAGCAGCCCGCGATTCCTATCTAAATTTCCGTTCGTGAAGGAAACGCGTCAGGCGAAACGGTTTCCGGCCGTTTTTCCGAAATCGTTTCGACAATAAAACGACCTCCCCCCCCCCGTAAAAAAATTGGTTCGAGCGCGTATCGTTTATTCGACGCGAACGGCGCTTAGAAAACATTTACTCGTTCGGTATACACGTCGGTTTGCGAAACTTCGCGCCGGAGAAACCGATCGTAGAGGCGAAACCGTCCGATATTCTCGCCCCTCGGGCGTCACTTACGCCGTCACGGTTGAACGCGCCGACGAAAGTCTCGGGGCGTTCCGTTCGAATCGTAATTGCCGATCGAAGGAGTTCCAACGGAAAACAGACGGGTGGCTAAAAAAAAAAAACCTCCCCTCCCAGGGTTCAAAAGACGCGCGCGACACTAATACGACCGTAATTTAAATATACACGTTTTATTCGGATTTATCGTACGGAATATAATTCACGGTCCCGAATTCATCACCGAGCACGACGTTCAAATTTGCGCGAGTGCACCACTCCCCTCGTCGTTATTAGTGTTTCGAACGTTTCGGTTTACGCGTTCCGAAAAGATTACCTACTGGTCACACATTATAGGGGGGGAACCGATACCCGAGCGAGAATATCTAATTTACGTAATATAAATATTTGTGGCGCGACGGCGTGCCGGGTGTATTTCGTCGACATTTTGTTTGCGGCGTTTTTGTTTGTTTCGCCTCGATCCGTTTACCGAGACAAACGTGAATACATTACCGTCGAAAGTGAGAAACGGCAGCGAACATTTTAACGTTAAACTACGAACGTATTTATGTACATACATAGGTGGTGTGTTCAATTCTCCGATTGAAACGACCAATTTGTCAAAACGAATAACCGTACGGGAATTTCTCGTCGCGTACGCGACATTTTTAAACGACCCGAATAAAACGTACGCGTAAAGCCTAGGAAATTGGGGCGGGCGAACACACGAATATCGTCTCGTTCGTCGACCATGGAGGGAACACCACCGCCGTTTCGGAAGCCGCGCGCTAGGCCAACTACACGACGTTCCCCCGGCACGGAGACGAAAATGACGACGGCGTACGTACGAAATTCGGTCTCGGCCTTTATCGATCGTAGTTTACACCGTTCGACGGAGACGCAGAGAATAAGCGCGGGTATTAAAGCGAATCAATTATCGCGACGTCGTATTCGAACGACCGAGACGGTACACACGGTTTTCCGAAATAACCGTCGTCCGATCCGTTTTTAATCGTCGAAAACGAAACGCGAAATAATTCTCCGAGCGTCCGGCCCGTTACCGACGGCCGGTAATGGTTATCGGTTCGTTATTTACGCGCCGATATCCCGTACGCGCAATTTGTATATACAAAACGTTCGTGCGACACGACGCCATTACCGTACAATAATACCGCGCGTTATATATATTGTCCGGGACGCCGCCGACGTGACCTTTTCGACGGTCCGCCACACAATCCGCGACGTAAAACCTCGGGGGGACGATAAAACGAAAATGCCCGAACGTTTTATACGGTTTAGCGTGTACCGGGGGAGGGGGGAAGACCGAGTGTGCCACTCGGAGAGCGAGCGAGTATTTCTCGGATGGGTTTTCGTAGCTCGGACCCGACAAACGCGGGCCGCCATCGCTAGTGTTCGGGAAACAACTGCCGTCGATAATAACAACGAGACTACGGAGGAAATCGACGTAATATTTACTTAACGGGAACGGATCGCCGACCGTGTAAATACGGAACGGATATTATTTCGTAGACGTTTCGACGCGGCGAACGTACTACTACTAGTTCGAAAGGCCGTTCGGCCGTCGCACGACGCCTCCTAATAATGTCGCTTATCGTCGTACGTACCCAATGGCGCGCGTAAAAAAACCGGCGACTCGTTTGGCCGGTAATAATAATCGGTCGTGACGCGATAAGTGGAACGATAACGATTCGTACGCGTTTATTACTACCGATAATAAATAAATATATATATATATATACGTATAGGAATTTATACGACGGATCGTTTTTGTTTATTGTCGCCGTTTTAACGGTTTTCGTACGGAAAACGCCTCGTACACAATCCGACGACGATTTTGGGATACGACGACACGGCCCGGACGAATATCGACGGCAACCGATATATTTTAACTGGCCGTCGGGATAAAATATAACTCGTAGAGAAAACGACCCGGTACCGAAATAGTCACTGGCACCGCGGGGCGTTCGAACGTTCGTCGTATGGGGGAAACTTCCAGTTTGGCGAGCGATTTTCCAAATTCGCGCCCGGAACGGAATTTTAGAAACAATTTTCGAAAATACGTAAACGACGCCAACGACACGGAACCGAGAGGCCGTACGTGGCCATATTGTACTAGGAATTTTCGCGAAAAATCTTAGCGCGCCATCGTTTACACAAATCACGACGAATTAACGTATACGTCGGTAAGTATACGGTTTTCGGAATAATTCGTAAATGGGACAACACGCGAGTGCGGAACAGATTTAAAACGCTAAAAAAATTTTAAAATCGCGCGCGTCGTAATTCCCGTACACTTTTTGGGAACGATATTCGAACAGCGAACACGGGTTGTTTGTTTCGGAGCAAAACGACGACCGTTTTTCCTAATTTAAAATCGGTACCAAAAATCGGGCGCCTACAAATCGTGTACGTACGTATTCGGGCGAAGCTACGGATTTTAGTTGCCGGGAGAACCGCGCGAATTCCCTACGACGCTTATATTACGTAATAACGAGAATGCCGGCGGATCCGGAGTTTTTTTCCGTTGTCGGCGCGTGTAAAAACACGTGTACACGAGGTCGTACACAATACGAGTAATTATTATAACGTTACGTCGTCCGTTTAATATTATAATAACCGTACACCGGTTAGGATAAGGCGGATTATTTTCTCGGGTCGATACGTCCGTTCACGGAATACCTTCGTAAAACGTAATTCGAACGTACGGTTACGACGTTCCTACGAAACTTCCCTTCTTCTTCGGTACGAAAATACAAAAAACCTATTTTGTCGCGATTTTACACCGGGTCGAATTTAAAAAAAAAAATGAAACCTGTACGCGAACGGACGTACGTATATATTCGTAAACGCGCACGTTTACTAAGAAACTGAATAGTTCCAACGTCGAACCCCCCCCCACCATCAATCGTCCCCGTACACGGGCAACGGTCGTTTGATATAAATACGAAATAAATAACGAGGCGTCGTACGCCGAAACGACGACGGCGAAATTATTCGTAACGAGTAACGTTCGTTATACTTTTCATCGGAAAATGGAAAGTATATACGGGCGCTCGCGTAAGTACGGATTTCGAAATATTTTCCCGCAAAGTCGCGTTTAATAACGCCCGACGTACGCCGTGTGTACACGATACACGCTCGTGTACGCGCGATATTTTCACGGCGGTTATTCAATAAAGTCGTCGCGGAGAGCCCGGTTATCGTTTTGATTCGATTATAGCTGGATATACCGCGGAATGTCGATAATTTCGGGCGCGTAAAGAATATTCGCGAACGCCGGCCCGAAGGTCCGTACGCACGCGGTCGGTCACGGCCACGCGACTACGAAAACTACCGAACAGAAAGCTACCCCCCCACCCCCACCCGAGCGCGTTTTCGTCAAACCGAATAAATTACGATCGCGCGCGTCCGTGCGCCGCATTCCGGATGGAAAATTTTTCGCGCGAAACGCGTTCTCGCTTTCCAACGTTTCGACCGGATTTCTTCTACCGTTAATTATCACCTTTCGGACCCGTCGGTTCCACGCGCCGCACGAACCTGTCGGACAATACAACCGGACGACGCACTCGGGGAAACCGTTGTTTACGAGTGACGGTCGCCCCGTTTCGGATTTACACACGTAATGGCGTAACAACAACACGTCGCTAAATACGGATTGTTTTTTGAAGCGAAACTTATTTGCGCGCGTTGAGGGTAAAATTTCAAGGTTACGCGCCACGACATGAGCGTCATGCCAGAACGTCACGTCAGGTCGTGCGCGCGTGCGCTGTATTTTATAGAGTAGGCATACCGCTCTGGAATATTATTTTATAAAATCGTGTTGTGTCACGTGTTTTCTTATATTGTTTCGATAACGTTTTATATTCGAACATTTTTATAGCGACTAGTGACGTATATTTTATTGTTCATTGACAATTATTAACAAATCCTCGTATATTAAGCAGTTGTTCCCGGTAAGTAATACTTCGATTTGAAATAAACGTATATCGAGTAATTTTTACATTTTTTAATTGACGTAGCGCTCGTAGTATATTTATTTATTATTAAACTTTCTTTAAGTAATTGAAAATTAAAAAATATTTTTATGTTTAAGTAAATGGATGTAATTTTAACATTACTTTATAACATAACTTAAACGTAGTAAATCAAAAAAAAATAAATATTTTGTCGCTAAATTTAACGTTTCCATTTTATAAACTTATAAAAATTTATAAACTTTAGAATTAAACAATAATTAAATATATTATACGTACTTTTATACGTAATATATTACGCTTTTAGAAATCACGTATTCGAAAATTTCTAATTTTATTTCATTTTCAGATTCTACGATGCCAAATATGAAATAGTTCGAGAAACCGAGTAACACTCGAAGTAAAAATATACGCGAAAATCCCGGTTAAAACATCAGCAGAATGTAGTCGTGAATGTACATCTCGGACAAAGATTCGAGAAGAAACTGCGAATCGAGAATCAACTAATTCTATATTACCGGAAAATTTGACTACATACATTGAACAATAATCTGTTATCTGCACCCAGATGTTACCTAAAACAGACGTAAAACTTTTGCAGACTATTGTCGCGAACATAGAGCCCGAAAGAAGATCCGTGAAAATTCTGCAAATCCAGAGCCACCATGTTCTACGTCGAATGAAGTTCAAGCCGAAGTGCGCGAAGAAAATTCTTCATTGGATTTACCAAGAAAAACAAAAACATCCGCTGAACGTAGTCGTGAATATCGGAAAAATCTACGACGGTCCTTAAAAATTCAATACTAAAAACTCCATTTACTGAAATCTTTTCGTCAAATAATCTGTGTATTAAAAATACATTATATAATGTACATTATAAATAATGTCAAGTTTCACTTATCACACGTGTACTGCGTACACACGCTCGTTTTTGTTGTTTTTAACCTCGAAATACGGCGCACACGACGACGCCTAGTGGTCGTTCGTAAACACGCGACGGATGAGCGTTCCTATTTAACGTAGACGATTTATACGGCGCGTTTGTCGAACTGTAGAAAACTCGCGTCGGGGAGTTTGGAAAGACGTCGTATACCAAACACACTCCGGACATTCAAAGTAAAATTGAGTTCGTGCCGATTCTTCGGACGAAAACGATCGGAATGTAACGCGTCGTTATCGCAGCTCGTTAACGGGATTCGTCTCGTGGCGTTACGTACGGCCGCCGTTTTCGGTATAATTGGTGGTTACCTCGGGGGACGATCCCGGCTGGGCGCGTATTTCTTCCGGACGACGCCTTACGTCCGAAACGGCCAGTCCGTCGTCGTCGGGACGGTTCGGTTTCAAACGTCCCCCCTGGTCGACGCGGGGGATACACGTCGTCCGTCGGGGTCGCCCCGTTCCGAGAGGAAGTCGATAAAACGTGACGCCCGACGCGCAATTATTGGCGTATCGATACGAGGCTAACGGGGTAGTCCCGTTTTAACGGCGCAATCGGAACGTTCGAACGCGCGCGCGCCTTTTCCTCGGGTTTTCCTAAGCGCGTTAAAAATAAAAGCGAGACGTGACTTATATACGCATAATATTACGTAATTCGTACGACATCGTACGGGTCAGATATAGTGCGCGAAAATAAATTTCGTAAACAATTTTTACAAGCGTTTACATTCATTTGTCCTTACTCAAAAAATCCGCCGCGCCTATTCCGAATTTTACGAGAACTTGACGTCACAATATAAACCACCGGCAAGAGTTGTTCGAAATAACGATTCGACTCGTACCGGCGGCGGGGTACAGATAAACAAACAACAGGCCTAAGTATACAAACGCGCGCGCGCGCGCTACGTTAATTATTATAGGATTTTCGCGGTTAAGAACCTCTTTTACTGTCGCGTATTGTTTTCGCGAGAGGAAACGAATTGACGTTTTAACGTCAGCGCGCGGCCACACAGCAGGCCCGGTTAAATAATAACGTCGTACGGTTGAATAAGGTTTTTAACAAATCGAGAGACAGACGCGAAAAGTAAAAACGAAAACAATGGCGCGCAAGCGCCGTTCAAAACGTTTAGCTCTTCTCGGCGAAAACAACGGCGGCGGCACACGTCCGCCGTCGTTTCACCCTATTGCTTTTCGCCCTTCCCCCCTCTGTTCCCGGCCCACACACCCACGCGCCACGCTCCAAATCGATTTTCTGCCTTCTCTTAACCAAACTTATCGAGCAATAGGTACACCGGCGGGCGAATACGCGTGTTTATACCAAAAACGTGAACGGGGTGTTCATTGACCAGCAGTCACGACGTACATTGAATAACGAAAAACGTGTCCGAAAATTTCGAAAAAATCGAACGAAACGAACGGTACAAATATAATTATTGAAATCCGTTTTCCGTGCCGCGGTCGACGTTCTTTTTGTCCGCCAATCTATTACGTACGTACGTTTTACGCGTGTTTAATTATTTAAAGATATACCGCGAACATGTTTTCATACATCGCGTCGCATACTTTAAAACGTCGTTACACGGGCGCGCGGACTTGGAAATTACAAAAAGGTCGGACGGGCTAATCTTTATACACGTGCACGAGCACGCGACACGTCAACGAATAACAAAACAAATCGTTTAAAAGGCTACGGCGAGCGCTCGTTTTCAAACCTATTCGGCAGGTTAATACGATGTCAGTGCCGCGGAATTTTATATTAGCATCGCTGTATCTGTAACGCGATATGGACGATATAAACGGGATCAAAACGACGATCGAAACAATATTGAATTGAAAAACGTTAGGCCAAAAACGAAAAATGGGTAACGAGCTTTGTTAATGTCGGCTCGAACGAGTTTTATTATCATTTCGAATTTCAAAGCGATAATAATTTTTCGGAAAACGATTCGTTAAAAATGATCGAACGTCGTTAAAAATCGTACTTTATTACCTACGTAACCCGGTGTGTTACGTTTTGCGCGGTTAAAAAATACGATTTCCGCGCGCGTCCATACGTCGACGATTTTACCGGTTTTCCGCGATTTTACTTCCGTTTTCAATCACGCTCAAGGGTGCCACTAGTAAAATCGAAAAACAAACGAAACGAACTACACGCCAGGGAACGGAAATCGAACGTCCGTTTATGCTGAGCGCGAATTATAATAGATTTCTCGCGGATATTGTGTCGATAAACGTAGTCCGAGTGACTGGAAAAAGGTAGAGGCGTTTTCAAACGTGTAACTAAAAACCCTTTTCTAGTAAAACGTCCCGATTAATTGGTAGCGTCGTGTGTGCGCGCGCGCGCGTGTCTAAAGGTCCTTCTATATTCAATTACCCGTCGAAACCCGTATCAGCCGTAATTAAGGTTCTAACCGCGATTTCAACGCGCCATATTATACCGCTACGGCAAACCTTTCAACGTGTTACGATAATTTCGGCCGGTAAATTGAATTTCGCCGCGAAAACGGCCGCGGCGTGGTTCCCAGATGCCCAACGCGAACGTCCACAGGGGTCCGGGACTATAACAATCATTAGCCACGTTCGCGGAGTGACCGATATAGAAATCACGTGCGCGTGTACGATTTACGCCGATTACGAGGACGACTGTTAAGGGATTATTAAGCGCTGGAGATAGTCGGTCGTTACGAGGACAATTTATAAACGACGCGACGAAAATGTCGTACTCGCGCCCAGTCCACCGGCCGTGTCGTTGTTTGTAAATGTATATCGCGTCGTTAAATTCCGCTCCGTCGGACGGTCGCGTTTCCCCGGTTTCTCGACTACGGACCGCGGACATTCGAGGCCGTTCCCGCTCGTCCTCCGTCTTTTTATAGTTCACGGTTCGATATTAAATTATTACGCGCGGCTCCCCATTCCCTCCGCCGGGCCGCCACGTCGTGGCATCACTCAGGCAACGGTTTGCTCGGTTCTCTCGAGCCACCACTACGCGTCGTGCACAATATTCTATTCCCTCTCCAATCGAAATTCCCTATTTTCGGATTTTTCTTCGTTAATCGCGCGCGCCTGCGTATACAACACGTCTACCGTCTACAAAATGGAATAGTAGTTCGCCCGTTTCATTCGCTAATCATTTCTGCGCCGTTCGCCTTCAGTTTCCTTCGCGCAAGGTTGGCTCACCAGCCGTCGTCGTTTCTTTTTCCCCGGCCTCCACTCCCCCTTCCACCACCACCACCAACCGTATACGATCGCAATCGCCTTGCCGCGCGCGCGTTCTTATTACTTATCCCCTAACGAGTTTGCTCTCTGTCAACGTCGTACTAGCCATAGTAGAGCAAATGTGGTTTACTCCTCGCCTCGCGTTCCATCGTTCCGCCTTATTATCCTCCTCCTCTTCCAAAAAAAAAAAAACGAACTATCGTATTTCTCATCGCCGTAATAAATGCTTTCTCTTTTCTTTCTACTTTCAAGTAACGGAAGTTTCCCTAATTAAACCGATTACCGACGTTCTTTGATTCCGAAGATTTTTCTGGGTACGATTTTTTTGTTTCGTCGAAGACTTTTGTTCGTATTATCACTTATTAGTCCCAAGGACACCCGGCGAATCCAAAGATTATTTAATGTCGTACGTTGAATATTGTTGACGCGTTAAGTCTTAAGGCGTGCCTTGGATAATAAACCGAGGAAATATTACCATTTTTACGGGAATAAAGAAGAGCCGAAAACTCGTCGTCGATAGTCGAATATGATAAGTTAATATTATTTGTCCGTAAATCGTAACAGAAACAACAATTTCGCTATAAATAATCGCGTAACGGATTTACGCGAGCGGTCGTCGATCGATTTTGGAATATCAATTTTATAAAAAGAAAAGGTTATTTTACGAAAAATGACGTTGAATAATGTGTTGGCTATCGTACCGAAATAAAAAAAAAATAAAATACCGTTGTTTAAAGTGTAAATTATTTAGTACCTAAACAGTTACGTTTTTTTTTTTAATTTATTTTCACCGCGTAATAATAATATCAACTTTGTTTTCGTGAAAAATGAGCGTGATTTTTCATTAAATTAAATACGATTTTTTATAATAGCCGAGCGCAGGGGAGTGGAAACGTTATACTGTTGTGTGTTTTCGCGGGTTCCAAATCTATTTAACGAGTTACGGGGCTTACAGGAACAAAATACGGGCTTCAAAATTATATACGTCTTATATAGCCGTAATTATACAATATTTGATTTGGAACTCGAAATTTCACGCTTTCCGGACGCCCTTGAAATAATTTTTATTTCTTCTTTGACGAATATTAAACGAAATGATTTAATAACAAAAAGTTTCCAAACAATAAAAGCGGTAACGATATAAAAATTCCGGGGAAAATAATCTAAAAATACCCTAAAAGCGACTTAAAAAATGAAAACAAACGCTAATTTAAAAAAAAAAAAAATAATAATAATAATAATAATTACCGCTTATTAAAATGTACGCGAAACACGTTTAAATATCGGAGGGCGTCGTGTTTCAAAAATACGTCGAAATGCCTATTTAAAACGAACTTGTATACCTACCTAACGCCTACTGTAAAATAATTTATCGTCGTTGAAATATTACTATTCTAACGTTATTATATATATATATATATACGTTTCGAATACACGATTACTGTTCTAAATATAAACAATAATGGACTAATTATTGTAAATACTAATAAGTGTAAACATACAAACACGCTCGCGCATATGTATGCGTATGCATATATATATATAAGTAGCTATACTGTGTAAGTTAACAGTTAAGTCTCCGGAAACGTTAATTTTATGTATACACCTGTATTACTTAGTTCCCGTCGACCTATTCAAAACGCCATCGTCCATATTTCCAAATAAAGATTAATTCGCGTTGAAACTAATTCCAATATTGTCTCGGAGATTCGCGGACGTTAAGGCGTTTTTCTGCCGTTATGATTTAACAGCGGCAACCCCGCCGTCGAAACTGCGGTACAGTGAATAAAATGACGTTATATTATTATAATATTATATATATACGTATATAATAAACGCCGTAATAAAAAGTCGGGGGACCGTAGGAAACATTTCGTTTTCTTTTATACGCGTTAATAACGTTGTTGGGCGGTATACACGAAACGGGCTTTTGAGGAAACCGAAAATGAACTTCCGAAACACCGTCACACAAAATCGCACCCAAAACACAACGTACGACATTTCCGCCGTTACACATAAATGCGAATAACCGTATGTATACACGCGTGTACCGTAAGTGTCTAAGTATATCTAAGTACGTACAAATGTCCGTGGCCGCGATAATGCGGCGTGTATTATCCACGAATCGTCCATAAACCGATAAATTCGGACCGTTTCTTCGATTTGAAAAGCCGAAACCCGCCCCGTACCTGTTTTATGGTCGCACGATTGGCATCGCGACACGGTTACCGTTCTGCAGCGATTTTTCGCGAAACGTTTCCGAACCGCGTCGACGATAAAATCCGAAATTCGGACGATTTTCCGTGTGTTATAATTAACTACAAATGTCGGTCGTTCCGTTTTCTCGTGCATTATTGGCTTAAAAAAATTAACGACCGCGATTTTTCACGCCAATACAACGACGACTATGTCGATTCGCGTATACGGCAAAAATCGTATACGGCGGAGTTACAAAAGTGAAAAGGTTATACAACACACGTGCGACCGACGATAACGCGTATGAACGGAAATAACGTTTTATTTACAAAAATAAGATTAATCGATTTGCCACGGCGCCGCGGTATATAACCTATACACGTACCGGGTTCGAAGTATTTGAAATTCAAAATGCGTCGAAAAATAATATGAAGACGCTGAATACAAAATAAACAATATAATGTACGGCGCTATATTGGGGAATTCGTATTTCTCGATTTCGGACCGAATAACGCGAGTGGAAATAATCGTCACCCGTCTGCTTAAAAATTAAAAAAAGTCTAATTTCAACGTTACAAACTCTTATCGATTAAACGCACGGACTTGACAATAGTTATATAACTGATAATATTCGTAACCAATACGCTTAATACGAAATAACGATTTTAGACGGTTAAAACAAACGAAAAGAACAATTTCGCTCGGTAAAAATTCGAATGTCGAATCTGAAACGTTCTATGTATAAAAGTCTAGTTGGAATAATCGAATGACTTCTTCTCTACACGACCTGAAGACCAATTTATTCCATCTTAAAGCGCTGCAATTATACGCAGTTACATAATCAATTTTTATTTAAAAAAAGTAAACAAAAAAATCCCGTTAAACGCATTTATCGAACTATATATATATTTATTTATAAAATTTTAGTCTCTAATCTATACAACTCTTAAGTTCGTATAATACAACGTCGGTTTTAAATTAAAAATGTAACCTATATATAAAATCCCGGATACACGAAAGGGTGGGTGGGATTTTTGAAACATAAAATTCGTCTTCGAACTTGAAACACATTCTGCTAAGTTTCCATAGGATACCCAACATCTTCGGGCGGCCCTTCTGACTGTATGAAACGTCACTCGACGTAATTAAACATCGGAAATAAAGGAATTGATAAATTACGCGTAATCGTACGCGAGCGAAAAATGTAATCCATTTTAATCTTAACACCCCACGAATTCGTACGTTGTATTATAGCGTCGTACAAAAAAAACAAAATTGTAATAACGGACGTTTGTACGTACGGCTATTATATAATTACGAATGTATCCAATAATCAAAAATCGAATTTCGTCAAGACTTATTAATTCGGCCTCGACCTCCTTAGAATTATAAACCTGACCTGACGCGCGAATGCTCGCGAAAATTTAATTACACGCGATTATTACTTATATATATTAGACCTCGCCGAGTGATAATGAAATGCTTTGGCGCGTTTATGTATATAGTAATTGCAGTAAGTACCATACAACCATAAATAACGAGAAATATACGCACGCGGTGGCGTTACAATCCGCAAAGAGGGTTCTCGCCGACCCCGTCAAAACGGCGTCCCGCAAGTACCTATTTATTATTCAAATTAATAAAAAATGCTAATTGGTATGTCGCGACGACTATACGTATATACGCGCATACCACGCGTATTTATATACATATATATAAAGATGACTGAATCGTTTTAATTCGTTAGTCGCGGAACCCTTGGCCTTTTGATACGATTTATATCTAATGGGGACACAAAAATTGTACAAGAAAACGACATTCGGGGACGCGACTTCTGGACGAAATTCCAATAGTTGGCCTATCCGGCACAAATCTATAGTTTTATATCGGCCGGTTTATTTAATTACGAACGGCCGGCGTTTATTCGAAAACGCATTTGTCACCCGTGACGCGATTTCGAAAAAGAAACGCCACGGTAATATCCTTTGGAAAACGTTCGCGTTTTTACAACACTATAATCGGACCGGACAAAAAGTCTCGTAATTTCCACAGAACGAGAGACCTAAATTGATACATACGGTGTCCTTTCCCCAAAGTGTTCGTAAATAAGTGGTACTAGTAATAATATTAATTTTTAGAACGTCGTTTAGGAAATTGACGAAATTGCGGACATTTCGTAAAAGATTTCACAACGTCCTAACCGCGGTTATACTGGAGGCAAATGTTGCACACTACGCGAATCTACGCGATTGCGACCAAACACGACTTTACGCGAATTTCTCGCCGTCGTTCCGCGTTTTTGCTCGGAACGACGATCGTCTAGTGTTTACATAATTACCTACACGACGCGTAATATTATATTCGTTCAATTATTTCTAACGCTATTGGAAACAAATCAAACAACAGTACAGAATGACTTTTACGTCGATACAATTGCGAGTTTTAAAGGGCGACGACGACGGGTCAATAATAATAATAATCACTTTTAAC
Source organism: Geopemphigus sp. TES_GeoC_2020 (assembly GCA_025469175.1). Classification (NCBI taxonomy): domain Eukaryota; kingdom Metazoa; phylum Arthropoda; class Insecta; order Hemiptera; family Aphididae; genus Geopemphigus; species Geopemphigus sp. TES_GeoC_2020. Next base: position 36,147 of record JAIPRN010000732.1, read on the forward strand.
CGCGGATGACAAAATCCATTATTATCGAGTACAGTATAAACAACTATATAGACTATACGCGCGCGCGCGCGGGGGAAGGGGGGACTATTTTTTTTATTACTAAAGTTACGTCTGTTTTTTGTGTATCGTAGGCTAAACGACGAACCGCGCGCGTAAACATAAAATTTAACTTTCTAGCGACAAAGACAACAATTGCGACGTGTACACACACACGCTGACACGTTATTATATAAATATCACGATACCGTTACGTAGTTTGGGCCCGTTCGCTTATTCCGTTTAAATAATGTGTTAGTGTTATCATTAACGAATAATTAGTACACGTTTATAATACGCGTCGTACGAGAGTACTCATAATCGGGTTTTATTAGGCGTACGGTGTATTATACTAAGTATTACGTATATAAAAGTTCGTAATCGGCGGCATTTATCCGACCGCGGCAGAAACAAATAATTATTATTTCTTCGTTCGTCGTCATAATCGTCGTGTATTATATCCCCTCGATGATAAACGGACGAGCTGACGCGCCGAATAATCGCGCGCGCGCGTATGTGTATTATAAAAAAACCCGTCGTCGCGCGTCATTATTTTACTACGACCGCCCATAATGATATTATATAATAAAGAGCCGTGAATTTGTAGGGAATCCGTCGTCGGCTCTGGACGAACCGTTACAACGGTTTGCCGTTGTCCCCGAATTCGAAATAACGATAAATAATGTAAAACTCTCTCTCTCTCTCGAAAAATGTCACGCGCTCCGCATTTAACGGACGCCGTTTCCGTACGTATTTTCTAATCGCCTATATTACGCGGTTCTGTTTTTAAATTCCCGTTACGGAAACAAGAATCGAACATTTCGCCTTTTGCGAACATTCAAAACGCGCTACATTTACTGCCCTAAAATTACGACGTACGCGTGTCGATGACATTTAACGCCATTTACGCGTATCACGCGGATTATCAATCCCGTTCAACTGCTTCGGTGTAGAAAGTTTTTTTTCAAAAATATCTTTTGTGTATTCTTATATGAACACGCCGTAATTTGTATAGTGATTCACAGATGTGTATATCCTTCGTCCTACGTATTTTTTACCCGGCTCTACCCTATCAAGCAGCGACCGTACATAAACAACTTTTAACAAGGGACGATAATAATGTATAATACGAACAAGACGCGACGCACACAACTCTGACTATCCGCCTGCATATAAAAACCAAAATTAAAATGTCGGGCCGGATCACGTATACTTTTAAGTATAAATAAATCCGTAATTTTGTATATCCGCCGGGAAAAATAGCGTATATTAAAACTTCGTTATATTGCGAAAATACGACATTTTTCTCGTTACGTATTATGTACCGATTTTTGTCGATTAAAAATTAATATCGAAATTTGACTTTTTTCATTTTTCCACGGCCGTTGTAAATTTCCACATTCGAAATTTACATAATACTAACGAACTGTTCGGTTTTTTTTTTTTTTTGATACTACAAATATTTAATCTAAAACGTTTAAACAAATTTAAATAATAACGTATAATTGAATAATATACCGCGTAATGCGTCTAATAACGTTCGAATAAAAATAAGGTATATTGCGGAGAGAAGAATTTCGATTTAAAATGTATAACTTCGTCGGATAAATAAATTCGATATTTTCAATCGAAATACTATACATAATACGATTTATACAAATATAGGGCAGAAAACGCCAGATAAATTGGTACGTATATTTTTAATTTCAATCCATAAAAAGATACGTTTTAAATTAAACTAAACGTATTTTGTCTGAGCTCGTAATCATGATAATAGCGCTCAATTCGGCAAAAGAGATCGCACTTAAGTATATCCTATTGGAAAGGAAAGCCGTCATTTTAATATATGTAGATAAGAATACAAGTGTTCATTTCCTATATATATATATAAACGAAAAAATACAAATACTTATTTGTAATACGTAGTATTATTATCCTCGATTGGAAATAATAATAACCTCACATTTCGGCGTTCACATATATATATATATATACGATTAAATTTGAATCGTAGTGAATAAATAAACGGTGTACGCCGAACCATACAAATGAAAGACCTTTGTAATAAATATTATTTATACAGTTTGCGCTCCATTTTTAAAAATTAATAACGGTAAATAATTTGTGTAATACGAAACAACGTGACTACAATTACGGACTAATAGCGTTGACAAAAACTAACGATAGAGTATATAATACCGTTAAACTGTGTACATTTCTACAAAAATCGAATTTGTTATACAAATATAACTTAATAGTTCGATAATACGCTACTGAATAAGATGAGAAATTCGAACGATCAATATTTATACGTATGCATAAATATATTTTTCGCAATTATCTTTAGATAAAACAATTATACAGTTGTATACACTTATTAGTTTAAAGCGAATAACGTAAGAATTTACGATTAGCAAACTAAAAAAAAAAAAACGACAAAGTGTGAAAATTATTTCTGCCGCGAGAGTTTAAGAGTTATATCCGAATATCAGAATACAAGTAACACGTTTTACTTAACAAGTCGTTACCAAATTTACGAGGACTATATATTTACACGCGTTTGTAGTTTGTTTTATGAACGCCCGTTAAATCTTGAAGACATCAATCGTATGTATTTCGCCGATCGTTGTTACTCATCAAGAACAATAAAAACAAAACGAAAAACGTATAAAAACGTATTTAAACGTTTTATTATTTAAAAAATAAAAACACTATAATAATGACATTCGAAGACAGGCATTTAATGTGAAAACGTCCGCGGGTAACGACGAATATCTTCCATATAAACACGCGTAAAACAATGACTATTACCGTGTTATGTTGTATAGTTTGTAAACGCATAATTATCGCTCGACAATTGCGCGAATTAAGCGTACTCATATATTATATACTTAGACTTTATCGCAATTGCGAAATTTCGCTCAATTTTTATTCGACGCGATCCAATATGTAACATAACAGCGTATATAATACGACTGACATAGCGACGAGTCGTGGCTTTTTTAGCCTAAACCCGTAGTACGTATTATTAAAATAAACGTGCGCGCGTATAAACTCGAAGAGGAAGAATCGAAAAATACGTTCTTGCCGGCTTTTCAACACACCAATCACGCCGGATTGACGATTCGACAATTATAAATTATTTCAACGCGTCGTCTTTCACCGTCAATACCTAAACCCCCGACGTATTACGACGAGTTCAAACATAAACATAATAATAATAATAATAATAATAATAATAATACGAGTCTTATTTGATATATCTCGTCGCATATATATATATTATTTTATGAAAACAAAATGTCGTTAAGAAAATAATACGATAAATACAAATTATGCAAATAGTTCGAGACAATGTGTATACGGGTGGTTTCGCGTGTTTCTGTGCATAATCACAAACGGCGAAAAAATTACACAATTACCCTACGAGCAAAGTACATAATTAATTACTGTTGCAGTGAAACCGTCTCTGCGTGTCTGCGAAAAGTTTATGCAAAAAAATAATAAGCCGTTTAATAAGTCGTATTTAGTTTACAAAAAACAAATAAAAGGCCGCGGGTGTTGCGGATGTCGGTTCAAGTGCCACACTTTGGCAGAGATTTTTTAAGAGGTTCGTTATTATTATTTCGAATTCGAAAACAACGATAAAACTTTGTATTCGAAAAACTATTCTGCGCGACGCTAGTAGTTTATTATAATTGACGTCTATCGTGAATATTATTAAAATAGTACGTACGACTTATAGCTAGAATTCCGTTTGGAACGCTTAGGCAATGCAAAACCTTGTTCGTATCCGAAAGGATATGTCAACAATTTCGCTAGTTCCTTTTATAATTATCGACTTTAATTGCGCTTAAGGCAATTACTGGAAAAATCGAAAAACGTGCGAAATAACTGGCCAACAAGATACGATTTGCTACTGGACCGTAACGTTCATCAAATACTCCCTTCTGCGCGAATGTTCGAAGACAAAATAAAAGAATAAAACACGTCGTTGTAAAACCAATACATTCTTCACTTTACTCAGTCTAAAAAGTTTACCGAATAGATTTTCGTTAATAAATAGGACAAAATGTATACAACAAATATATCACGATTATATACATATACGGTCGAACTCTACCAGTACGGCTTATCGACATTAACACAACCATAAAGTAGTAGATTTAAAACGAACATTTTCTATTCGGGTTTACGCGTTTACCATTTTTAATTTTTAATAACGTCGTGTTTTCCGTCAAAATATTCAAATATAAATACTTTTTAGAGATGCCATTGTATATACCACTGCGTTCAGAATACGCTCTTACATTCCGATCGTACACTATATTACTATAGACGATTTAAAAAAAACTATTTCTATTAACTTATACGAATAAATTATGGCGCCATTGCGGATTTATTTACGACGAGTATAATTCGAATATCATAATTATTAAAAAAATTATATAAAAACCACGGATACTATTATTTTAATAAAAACATCCGATGTTAAATATTTATTTTTATGGACGATATAAAATAAAAAAATTAAATCGACATGAACCGCTCGAGTGTAACAATTCTAATAGCGTAGGTATTTAAAAATAAAAACCAACGACAAATATACTTAAATAGGTACAATGGCATTCCATATATAAAAAGAACAGTGGAATAAATTCTTTGAAATTTCGATCACTAAACAGATTTTGTAAATAGAATAAGAAACGTACGACGATTTATATATTTTATTCGACCTTATATATATAAGTGTGTATGTGTTTTACATCCCTCTATTTTAAATTCGGGGTTTTGTAATAACTCGCAAGCCACTTCAAATGTAACTGACCATAAATAACGCATATTCGCCAAATCCTATAAAGACGAATAGATTAAACAAAATCCAGTCATTTGAGTTCCTAATATATATATACTTATTTAATAATATATATGTGTGCGCTTGTGTGTTTGTATTATTGCTCGATCAAATATAAACCGCCACAATTTTCCGGCAATAATTTAATTGTTTTTTCACAATGTGCACCCAACCCCAAATAATAATAACACGTTATATTGATATTATCTGAAATATAAATTTAAATAGTACGCGATATAAATGGCGTGTTCACGCGGCGGATAGTTTACACACTAACTCTCCTCCCAAATGCACGACATTAATCGAATATATTTAAAATAAAAAGACGCTTCAATATGGTTTATCGAAAATTCGAACAGGAACAAGACAAAACACAATGTTAACATAACACGCACGATACTAAAAGAATTTCAAATTGTATACATAACACGTGTAAAACAAACGGTCTTCGTTCGCCGTTCAATAGTAGTCACGTGCAAATTGTGTATTACGTAAAACATCGACAACTTGGACTTCTAAACCGAAAAAAGATTGCCTGATTAGTAACTTCAATAAAAACAACCGATTTCCGGACATAATACAAACATCAAACAGATTATTATTACGTAAAGTGAGACCCTCGAACTTGAGTGCACTTAAAAGATACACTTTTATAATTATTATTATTCGTTCTTGGAAAAACCTCGAATCTGTACAATATATCTTTCTCCGTAATTTGTAACGCGTTCAAGCCATAATCTATTTAAAATGTCATTTGGTTCGATTATCGAATACGTTATGGTAAGCAGTCGATTTAAACGTTCATTAACGAAACGTATTTATTTTTAAATAAATCTCAAAAGTACTTTCTGAACGACACTTTATTTGTTAATATAGTAATATAATGCGTCGATAATAAAATAGGGAATTTGTTATATCGTTTTTTCCACTTTTTAAACAAAAACGATAGTAAATCGTACTAAAACGTGCATGTATAAACGATCTTAATTATTATTAATTTAGAGCGCTTTCTCGAAACGGTTCAATTCGACAAATCATAATATAATTAAAACTCAAAGTATTTTAACGCTTAGTGCTACATGGTGGGATTGACTTAATCGAGAATACAGAATTATTAAAGCATAACTCCCTGTGTTTTCACAAAATGTCGAAGTCAATATGAAAAAGGGAACGTCCCGGGTCGTTTATTAATATTATCAAAACGAACTATATCGTAAATCCCTTGTTACGCGCGCGTATGGGATACGACTAAAATATATCCGACGGTTTTTTTTTATATAAAAATTGGTCAAGATCTGTTTCATCTCGTGTATTTATACGCCTGTATTACAAAATATAATACAGTTGTATACTATTCTCATTAATTCTTATCGAAGACAACAAACAAGTCGCGCGGCACACGCACGTATACTACATAATATATACGCACGCTACACACGCACGCGCACAATACACACACTCCCGGGCGTGTGCAATCAAACATGTTAATTAGTTTATGATAATCAGTTCCTATTAGTAAATATATATATATATATACACGTACGCGTACACACACACGAGTAGGAGAATAGGTAGTAGCCTCTGTTCCGACGAATTAAACGTCAATTATTATACTCGGCGATGGTAACAATTAATCATAATGCCATGCAGTTAGTACATATATAGTACATGAACGATATTGCGTTTTGTGTGTGTGTGTGTGTGTACATATATATAGACGTAGGGCGTGTAAATAAAAATCCCTACGGTAAGTCGTCTTTAATTCGGGTATCTATACAAAAAAAATACCTATGAAATATTCATTTGTACGTTATACGTGTGGTGATTTCGAAAATCAATTCCGGTATACCTGTGTACACAATTCAAGTAGTGTATACGCGTGTATGGTGATAGAGGGGGTATGTGGCGGGGAATTGGGTTGGAGATGTTGATTTTCTGAGAGAAACGGATATCCGAAAACGGTTTTTGTATTCACGGCAACGCGAACGCCTTGACAGGCTGTACGCTCAGTATATTGTATATATATATATATATATATATAAATACTATTCCGCGGCGGTGGTATAAGTGTAATGTTTGAAAAGGTCATCGACCTTCCCAGGACGACCGCATCGACCCACGGAGTCACTACATATTTTATATATATACCGTAAACGCGGTAATGCCCAATAAATGGTCTTAAGGGTTCCTGCGACCACGACATCGGGATAACGCGCTAAATGTAGTAATACTATCCATGACTAATCGTATAATAAAAATAACATATTCGTGCTCCGTACAATGAATTAAAAAACAAGCCTAGAAAATAAACGATCAATCTTTAATCCAAATTTCCAATACCGAATTGTTTTCTGAATGTTTCATAAAATAGTTATTTTAAGTTTTGCTGACGAATTTTAGATATCGATTAAAAATTATTCAGTTTTAATACTACTAAACCTTTATAAATAAATGTAAAACAACAAGTATTGTACTCGTCAGATTTCACGAGATATTCCGTACATAGAGGTACACTTCGCTCGTCTAACTAAATAATAATTTGTCAAAATGTTTTTCTATTTCTATATACTTACTAAATATAATACACGAATAACTTCAAGCTATAAATTCAAAAATAACAAAGTTGTAAGTAAAAATATTTTAAACGTATTTAGAACGAAAGAAAATTACGTTGGTTTTACAGAAATACCGTTATATCTCTTAACCGTTTACTGTATGTATTCTCGAAGTATATTAATTTGTACATTTCTAACTACTCAATATCGTTCGATTAAATAAAATATTGTTAAATTCGTCGAGTACGATTAAACCAAATAGGCGCAACAAATGATTAAATCCGAGAATTTGTAATTTATTATATTTAAACAAATGTAAAGAAAATTGCATACAATCTAACAATATCTAATATTAAAAGATGTACAAAGATCGTTCTATACACTTACAATTTAAAATACATCCGTGTACAGCTTATGTTTTATAAGTTTACAAATTGTTTATTAGTGAGCCCCTGGCGTTGTTATTAATTAAAAAATAAATACCGCGATATTTCATTTTAAAATGTCTACGCAAAAGTACACTCTACCTCAACACGCTATATTATGTTCCTACGATCCATACATAATTTACGAGTCTATAAACGATACATGACCTACATAATTAATGTTTCGACTAATAAAATTCGAGGCGCTTAAATTGATATTACTTAAACGGTTTAACACGCCTGACCCATATAGTATGCGATATACAACTATTATAATAGTTGTACGATCCATGAAACATAGAGAATACCTCCATAGACGTTTCGTTAAGTTTTTGACGAATATTAAATGTAACAATACCTCAAAGAGTTAACTCCAGCAGTATAAAAAATGTTATAAACTAGACGATCGTATTGGTAATATTGGCGGGAATAATAAAACTATATAAACATATACAGAATTATATTGCCAATTGTACGATCGAATAAATTGTACTCTGATGGTCAAAAAACGTATCGTTAATTTTATTAAAAAACCTATTAAGTTTTTTTTTTATACTGAAATCATACATTTATTTTCGTTTGATATACGTTTGTAAACAAAAAAAAAGATACTGATAAAACCTAATGATAGTTTGAAAACTTTTTGGTTTGTTTATTAATGACAAGTCAATATAACAATGTTTACACACCATATGTATGTTTAAAATTTTTTAACAACAAAACCTAAATAAGTTTTACTTAATATTTTTTATACCCGAAAAAACTTTACAGCTCGCGAATTCCTGCACGCCCATAGTATCTTATAGAAATAAACTTCCAAGACAATATACCCATACAAGAAATCACGCTCAAGGAAGTTTGAACATTTCGATTAGTAAAATTTTAATCGTTAGCGAAAGATAATTTCACGATAAATTTATTTCTTAGTTTAATAAGTGATGAACGATTTAAATGAAAAATATAATACACGTATTACTTGGACATTTAAAAAAAACGATACTTTAATTTTCGTTCAAATAGTTTTTAATTATAATTTTAAAATGTATATAAGGGATGACAACTTTACTCACTAATTTCGAGAAATCGACATAAATAAATTACTAAATATAGATATTAATAAATTTTAAACCTACTAAATTTCTTGTAAACATTTACTGGGTACTACAACTTCACAGGTTATAATAAATTAATTTTTTTTAATAATTTAAGTACATAATAACAGTTTTATGCACCTATTAAACATTTCGTTTTATATAATAACACAAAAACGTATAAAATACTCGACTTCAAAAAGTGTATAACAGCAGTAAAATACAATAATAATAATATTACATTTCTAAAAAAGAAAAAATATATTACTTTGTAATTTTAAATTAGTTTCATTATATATATATATATGATACAACCGCGAAAAAATAATATACTTATTACTTATTTATTTTCATTGATTGGCATAATATCGTAGTATATTAACCATTTTTCATTATGGTTTTAGGAAATAATAATAGTCATTTTATTTAAAATTTGATCCATACGACTGCTCACGTTCGTACGTCTAATACATAAATAGAAAAATTCTACATTTCGATTTATATCGTGTGTCGTATTTAACAAGTACAATAACATAACAATCGTAGGTCTAATATTAGTAATTGGTTTTTAAATAGTGTAAGGCCCTTTCCGTGTTTTCCGTTTTCCATATATACACCAAATAAAAGGGTTAATTGATAACAACGTGCGCGAATATACATACGGTTCTATACTAACCGATTTTGACTACCGCCACTGCCGCAGGTGGTTTTTAACAAACAAAACAAAGGTACGCCGCCAAAAAGGCCAATAACCGTTATACGCGTTATGTATGCAGAAGGGGAAGAGAACGTGTGTCTGGGACGGCTTCGAAAAGGGACAACTATTGTGAGATTAATACCTCCACAATATGGCAAGGAATATCAAAAGGGGACGTATTAGTATAGTTGAGTAGGTACATACATTTTGCACACCGGAATAATTCCAAAAATTATTATTACTTACTGGTATATTTGAACGAAATCACAAGATCCACGAGACATTGATAATTTTGATAGGTCTCTTTTCAATTTTCTATTTATTATTTTTGATATTCGATTAAAAAATGTATATATGTATATATATATATATAAACATATAATTATTATTAATTATCTATACAACGTAGGGTTTACTTGAATCCATGAGAGCAAAAAAATTCAATAAAATCGAAAATTTAATTGAAACGTGACATATGTTTGTACAGTTAAAAAGAGGGAAACTGAAATTTAATTTAACTCTCCTCTTATGGCAGATTTTTAATTTCAACTTTGTAACTAAATAAAAAAAAAAACGAACGTCTTAAAAATAACGATAATTTTTTTATAAAATTATAATTTTGTTTATTATTTATAAAATAACAACTTTCTTGTAACTGTGTTTAATTAAATTATTAACTAAATACAAAATTACTGGGAAATAATTTGAATACATCGTTCAAAACTATCTTTCTTAAGCTATATATTACCAAAAATGTTTAATGAAATATATTTCCTTCATTTAAGAATCTCGATTTTTGTGTGGGTTTATAACCTACACGTTTTTACGAAATTATAATTTATTTTATTAAAAATACTTATATTTAAAACCAACTACGCTACTATACATAATGACTAATGATAATGTTAACGTACTCTGATAAAAATAGATTTCGAAACAAAATGAATCCGTAATTACGTAAATACATAAAGGTAAGCAACAAGTCAACAAATGTGTGTGTGAGTGTGAATAATACGTTAAAAATGTTTTTAAAAAAATGAAAGTTTAACTTATCCCTTTTTCTGTTTAACATAAAAAGTAGCACGAATCGACAAAACCACGTTTAATATTCGTTTGACAATATTATGAAAATTGTTTAAAAATCAAAATCATATTTCACAAAACAAAAATTAAACGGGATTCGTGTATCGTTGGGAGTAAATAATAATAAACGATTAATTTCAGTTATGGGAAAGTTAGTGGCAATGATTACGCCGAGTAAGCGTTTCAAACGCGTAATAAACTTAGTTGCGGGAGTTTTTAATTAATAACAAACAAACGGAATGCTTAAATAACGAATTCGTGTATGTTTAGAGATGTTGAACAACTTTACGCGTAAGTATCGTTCTTTAACGAAAATTATCTCAACATTTTCGTTTCCAACTTCTCCTTTTTTCTTAACAAAATAAAACTAAAAATTACAACCCAATATCGTAGATGGACAATTCGCGTAATTTATATTTAAACCGAATGTTGGATTTCTCAAACAAATAGACGATGAGAAATAACGAAGGCAACGAAAATTGAAGTTATAAATTTAATTGATTTAAAGTCGACGACGGATAAAGCGTCCGATCCGTAGATCGGTCATGTATACACTACATAAATGTAAATGAAAAAAAATAATAATAAGGCACGGCAACATTGTTGTCTGTTAACGTTCACAAAAATATAAATTCCAATTCATGATTCAAGGTGTTTTACGTGAGAAAACTATACCGTCGAATAATGGAAATTTTTTGTCTTCCTTCTTCATATATATATTATATATATATAATTGCTTCGTAAAAAGCGAAGATAAAAAGAAGTAAAAAGCTCTATAAGGGAAAGCTAATGACAACAATAGGACAATATTATACAGCCGGATGTTGTCGTTTGGCAAACAGTGAATGTGTGTAACGAGACAAGGGAGGAGCACGGATAGCGGTCGAGGAAATACACAAACAAAAACATAAAGGGAAAAAACGGATTATTTTCTTTGTCCTCTTCGAGTAAATTATCTTTGTTTTTAAACGCCATAAACGAACGAAAACGAGTGAAATTCATCACACGAATGTATATAAATACGTACAATAACGATAAAGTAAGTGCTCTGTTGCAACGCGTGTACATTAAGTCGCGCAGTCTCAATCTGGTGTCGAAAACTCGATTATCGTTTTATACGAAACCATGAGTTTCACGAGGCTTCGCGATTAACGGACGTAAAATAACAATCTTATGACGCGTCAGTGTTAGAATACATAACCAAAGTAATTTTGAAAAATTGTATTTAAAATACGACTCGAGTCAAACAATTTTGGTAACGTTCAAATAGTTTTAATGTTCACGTTGTTCTTTCGAATATTAAAACAAACGTTACGGTTGATTAACTGTAAACATTTGTTCGTTGTCCGATCAATATACACCATTATCACGAACGTCGGTGATTAATGAAGTAACTACCAAACGTGTACTTACGTTTAAAGTAAGTAAATATATTGTTAAGCTACGCGAAGAACAATTGGTAAAATTCGGATCGATGTGATCGTAATATTTGTCCATATCAGTTGACAGTCTCAGTAAGTGATTAATAGGACTGGAAAAAACGGTTTTAGAAAATAATAAAGTATTCGATAATTGTCGTACTCGATAATAACAAATCGTATTTAAAATTTGATTTTTACAAAAGTATTCAAATACTTGTACTTAAATACTTTTACTCGAAATACTTTACAGCTTTACCGTCTTCTTACGTTAATAATAATTGTTACACCGTACAAAACATTAACAATGTTCAATTATCGTGTACTCACGTGATCAGCGTGAAGCAGTGTTTCGGTGGCCACGGCCGTGGCTTCAGTTTGCGTGTGACTGGTACTGGATATCCGATACTGAAGTCCAGATATGGTGCAAAATTCCTCGTGCCTCGTGGACCGAGTGGTACTGTTGACGTATACGCCCGTAGTAATGGTGACGTCCGTGTCCTGGTTAACGATTACGGCGAGCTGGGACGACGGCGGAGGTACGATTAGCGGCAAGGGAGTCGGATGAACGATCGTGGCGCGAACCGTCGACTCACGATGGCCGTCCGAGTCTTCGTCTTCCGCGTCGTCCTCGGGCTCCGACCGTTCGCTCGATACGTCCGAGCTCGTTGTGGACTTCTTCGAACTGTCCTGTCCACCCGCGCCTTTCGTAGGCGATTTCTTCTCCGTCGAATAGCTGGCTGCCAATATGGCCGACGCGTTCAGGCTCGCCATGCGCTTTTTCACAACCATGTCCTTCAGGTCCATGGTAACGGTATCCGCATTACGCCTCTTTCGCTTGGAACCGCCGCCGCCGCCACCCGTTAGCGAGGTAACTTCCTTCGAGGTTCGTTCCGGTTCCTCGTCTTCTTCGTCTTCTTCGTTGGTACTTTCCGGCTCGGAAACTTTCTGTTGTTTTTTCGTCCGTTTGGCCGATTTCGGAGGTTCGTATTTGGCATCGTCGACGCCTAGACAAATCGAATAAAACGGTTTTTATTACACGCGCTTATCGCAACGGCAATATTTGTATAAAAGTTATCGTTGTTTATTTTGACCAAATAAACGATATATCTTTAATTCGAACATTATTTACCTATATATATATATATATATATTTACACGGATTAAATTGAATTAACGTGAATTAACGGGCCTAACATTGTTGCAATAAACAAAATGAAGATAATGATTTTTGTAAATAATTAGGTAACAAAATATACTAATATTTTTAAATAATATGAAAACACTTGAAATAAACGTTCGTGTGTGTAATAAAGTGCCTAAAATAATAATGTTAGATAATACAAATAACTGATTATTTTGGTAACCGATAAAAAATGTCTTTAAATAAAATTAGGGTTAGGTATGGTACAATTGTTCACTATAGACTTTCCTTCTAGTAAGACATTTTTGATTTTTTTCCAGTAAATTGATTTAAATTACAATGCCCATTTTCGTCGTCAATAAGTCAACGAAATTTAATATTTTTTAAATATTTATTTAATAGTAATACCTGATGAAGAACTATTAGTAGAACTTGTGTCATGCATGTCCCAATGTCTTCCCACACTTTTCAAACCTGGAGTAGTCCTTTTCGACGTTCTTTTTCCTTTTCTAACGGGCGTTTCTATATTTGAATTCTTCTTCTTTTTAGCAATAGGTGCAGGTGCCATTGCAATAACCGCAGAGGCAGCCATGGCGTCGATCAATGCGCTTTTACTCTCATTCTCGTACAAACAATGAACTTTAGCTATGGCATTAAGAGACGCCACTCTAGGTCTTTTAGACACCGGTCTACCTTTTGCTTTAGTTTTAGGTACAACTTTTGTTTTCCCCTTTGGTTTAATTTTATCTACTACAGCTACTAATGGTTTCTTTTTCTTTTCGACTTTAGTAGGTTTCGCCACTGGTTTTTCAGTTTTTTGTTTATCGATTTTTTGTTTAATGTTCTTTTGTTTTTCACTTTTTTGTTGCTTTTCGGATTTTTGTTTTTCAGTTTTCAGTTTTTCAGTTTTTTGTTTTTCGGTATTCTGACTTTCGCTATTCTGTTTCGATTCTTTTTTCACGTGTGTGGATGTCACGTCTATTTTTTCATTTTCTTCCGTTTTAACCGGATAAGGCAGTTGATTAACTGATATTTCTTTAATTTTTATGCAAGTATTGTCTTGTCTGATCGTTATAGTATTACATACGCTACCATCGAAATCACAAACTGGACCATTCTTTAGTTGAAAGACTTGCAACAAAGCAACATCGTCCGGGTTCTCATCTTTTACTACATCCATACATTCAATTACAGGATTATCGTCTATCTTCTTGGACGAGCTAAGTTTTACTTTATTTTTAGCGATGACTTTGGCCTTTTTTGGTTTTTCTTTTTTTTCTACGCGTGGTTTCGTAGATTCAACTTCTTCTACATTCTTTTTCGCCGGTTTTGGAATGGGTTTCTTTTTTACATCTTTAACCTTCTTCTCTTTTTGAACCTTTTCTTTGGATTTCTTTTCTTCTTTATCTTCAGCTTTCTTTACAATTTTTTTAGTTTTTAACAATTTTTCAACTTTTTCATTACTTCCAGGACTAACATTTTTTCCTTTTTTAACTACTTCTTTAGTCAATTTTTTTACCACTTTTGTTACTAATTTTTCTTTTAATTTTTGCTTAGCCGATTTCTTTACAATATCTTTTTTCTCGTCCGAATCTTCACTTTCTTTTTCATTTTTTTTAATAACTTTTGAGGTTTTAACAGTTTTATGTTCAACTTTTGGAGTTTTTTGAGATAAATTAGTCTTTTTAATGGGTTTCTTTATCAAATTTATTGGTCCAGGGGGTGAATCACTTGCGTTAGATGTCCTTTTTTGTTTTGTTTTAGTAACAGATGAAGTTTGTTTTTGATTCTCACCGGTTGTAAATATGTCTGTGCCTTTTCTAGACGACATTATTGAGTGTTTTGCAATACGGATGTACTACACAATTACATTTTATTTTTCAAATCTGTAAAAAAAAACCGTTAAAATTATTTTAAAATATGATAATGTAAATAATGTTGACGAACCTATCAAAAACTAGAATTTCAAAAATATCGAATAATATACTATAAATAAAAATATATTGATTGTTACAAAGACAATGCCAATAATATTATTATTTTAACAAAATATTCTTATCACACGCACAATTAGGTAACATTTTTTACCTACAAATTCATATTTCAGTTTCAATATTTTAATAAACCATTACGAAAACAAGAACTCCGCCGTATTAAAGAAGTGAGAAATGAAAAACTCATATCAAAACTAACGTTATCAACTCAAAATCGTTTTAAATTTTTAAAAAATAATTTTACGAAAACACAAACTAAGTTCAAAAAATATTCAATTTACAAAGTATTTAGTAATTTACTTAATTAAGTGTAATCGCTTTGAAATGTTTTCGAAAAATAATGAACATAATAATAATAATATATAATAAATAACGTAATAATCAATAACAATTAACCGTATATCTATTAATATGTCGAACGCTAATAAAATTGTAAATATAGCATCTATAAATTATACTGTAAATATAAAGTTTCAATAGATGTGCTTATTTAACGACTTAAGGTGTATTACCACAAATTCATAATATACATTTTAAACGTATAAACACAGGCGTTTAAAACATTGTATTCCAAATATATGTTTTGCACACGTTATACAGCAAACAGTATAATAGATTATATTTTCTTACAATACAATTACAAAAAATTTAATAAATTAACGCTATATCTACAAAATATTAGTTACATACTAATGGAAAACAATACGTTTCTACAAAACACCTTTATTTTGATGAAACGACAGGATTTACACTTGGAAAACAACAGCTTTCGAATTTAAATTAAATATACTATAGACATAAATTCAAGAAATCTCAGCACAATAGTCAATAATGACAAATTGCCTGTACCTAAACTAAACAAAGAACGTGACGCATTATTACGAATACTCCCAATGGTTAAGTAAATATTTCAAACATTTATTTTATTTCTATTCGAGTTTCGAATAAATAGAAATAAAATGTTTTCCTTTTCAAACATTATCAAAGAGCCGAATATGTTAAAGGGTTTCTAAAGTTTTTTATTGCTCTATAAAATTATAACACACACACACACACATATATATATTTGTGTGTGTGTGTGTGTGTGTGTGTGTGTGTGTGTGTGTGTATGTATAAAGAAAATGAATAAAACAAGAAAAAATTAATGTACAAAAAATCGACCATTTACATATTAAAACGAAGAACCACGACGATTTATGGAAAGCATTATAATATATAAGTATATATACTTAGGTATAAGAGAGAAATTACGGAAGTATGGCTGCTGTATTATATGGATAAGGTTCGCCCGTTATCGACAAATATGTCCAAACTATTCTCCCTACTCTGTACCAAAACTAAGGCAGTTAAAATCACATTACGATTTTTATTATATATTTTTACATATTTCGATAATTTCCCGTAGTTTTCCATTTATTGATGTCTTATACGCTTTGTGCCTCATGAAATTGTATTATTCTCGTTACCTCCCTAATATTATAACGAAATATTCTACAAATCGTTGCCGTTATTAAAATTATATTTTTTGGGAAAATTTGAAACAGATTTATGCCTTATAATAAAATTACTTTTTAAATGTTTACTCTCGTTTTTAAACGAATAAACACAATTTACTTCTACCAATATTGTGTAATGTGCAATCGATTAGCGTGTTTATGTTTTCATTATTTCCCCAAACGTATCGAAATTGTATTATTGGAACTCTTTACGATTTTAATTTATAACGCCATTAATAAAACTGAGCGATTTGTATAAAAGGACGAACGTGATTGATTTTTTAACAATTAAATATTTTTAAATCTTTTGTTTATTGAAAATTGGAATGAATAACTTTTGTAAGACCGAATACTATGCAAACACTGCTGCGCATTTTTGCCTATTTATACAATGATTTGTCGTTGCTTTCAATTATTTAAAATAATAATGCGACACTGGTTGAGCGAGATAAGCGAAGCAACACTAACAATAATGCCTAACACCCCGTCGTCACATGTAATTATACTTATATTCGTTATTTTTTATGTTCCATACGTATATACTTTTGAACAATATATATTTATTATTCGTACTTAAAAAGAATAATAATAAAACATATTTCGTTGAAACCCGAATTAAAACGAATAGCAATGAAAGCAAATTCCCGATGAAAAGTGATAAAGACAACTAAACCCGTGACAAATGAATAATAAAAAAAAAACCTTTAATAGAACGACGAATGTGTACGTTTTAAAAATACGACCGGTATACAGTTTTCGGTTACGTATACAAAATATTAATTGAAATATTTAACAAACACGCGTACAGTGCCCTATAACAGGATTTTAACTGTCACGAAAAGGGTTTATTTTAGTGCCTATTATGTATATGTATATATTCGAGGAATTCAAATGACGACACTAAAATAAAATCCAAACTGCCCGAGTGAATTTCCCGTTAGGTATGTCATTAAACTCTTTAAAGAGTGTAGCGTATTTACGGTAATTATAGTATTATCATATTTTATGTTCGGAAAAAAGGTACGATGTTAATTATTTAACCGCCACCTCCCTCCCCGGGGCGAAGAATCTCACACACACACACACACACACACACACACCGTAGAAATACGTAACGGTTTTTACGTGACGTAAAAAAATCGAATCCACAAGTGCCGCCGTCGGTCAAGTGAATTTGTAAAAATTGTCGTTTTTCCGCCGGAACGAGAAAAAAAAACCGGACATGGACGACGACCGGACGGTAATTTCGGTGAAAGGGTCGAAAGTTTTGCGGTCAACGTTTCATAAAACGCGAAACACCGTGAACGCCTGATACACACGGCGAACCGAAACGATCGGTGGCCCGGCGAAGCTTTTTGACACGGTCCAAATTGTCGTCGTCGGTGCGAACGCCGGGAAGAATTACCGACGGGCGGAAAAGCGGCGGCGGCGACGGCGGGGCCCCGGAACGACGGCGCGAGTAAAAGCGGCCGTGATTGACGCGCCGTCGGCGCGGCATCGTTTCACGAACCGAACGACGGCGCGGCCGATCCGGTACCGCGAATGGGTTGGTTTACGACGAGCGCGCGCGTTCACCATTATTTATTATTCGTCGTGGGCCTCTACTCTTACCGCTCGTTATACACACGCGCGACAACGGCGGAGTTGACCCCGATTCCGGGAGGCGCGCGCGCGTTTATTGAATGTGCCGCCGCCGCCGCGACGACGGTGGACGGGAACGGTGGTGGGGGAGGGGGAGAGACGCGCGCGCGGCGTCGACGACTGTATGACGCGATCGGCCGGCTGTACGACGAGGAGGCGGCGTGCGAGACGTCCGCGAACGCTCGGGTTCTAAACCACCGACGCGGTGGCGGCGGCGGCGGTTGCTACCGGCCGCCGCGGCAGGCAGCTGTGCGGCACGTCCGGTTTTGCGAGCGGTGACTACCGCCGCCACCGTGCGGGCCAAGTTACCGCGACGCCGTGGCCGTAACCGCGGTTGTCGAGGCGTGAACGACGACGGAGAGAAATTCGTTTCGCGACGGTACGGTAAAAAAAAAAAAAAAAACGCGTACCGTAACCCCGTTAACGGTTACGACAAAAACGCGCGCGCGCGCGTGTACGTTACGATTTATTTAATAACCGAGCGAATATTATCGGCAAATAGGTGCGCGCGTGTTTGTTACCTCGGGTTGCGCGACTTGCTGCGACCGTCGACAAGCGGCAACGGCGGCGACGACACGCAGCATTGATTGGCCACCGGCGGGGCGGCCGGCGCCCTGTTCCTTCGGCACACTCTTCCGCGCGGCGGACGCGACGCACACGATAACGGACGGCGACTCGCGGAACACCCGCGAACGCCGAGGAAACGGCGGCGCACCGAAACTTACGCACTGTACCCACACACTCCGCCACGCGCTGCGTACGCGGGCGCGCGCGCGCGCGCACCGACACCGCGCCACGCACGGATGGTCGGACGGACGGACAGACGATTTATAAATATACGTGTATATATATATATATATATAAATAAATATATTTATATATATATATCTATTTATATTAAACGACGCGGCGGGATATCGAGATTTTATTCCGTGGCCCCGTTCGTAAAAAGTTTCGCCGGTTACGTCACCGTGGCCGCGCGTTTTTATTCGTTCCGACAATACTTTTTAATTTTGCCACTTATCCTGAGGGACACATGACCAGAATGCGGCGCGCGTTCGACACACCGACCGCGACCCGTTACCACGTCCGACGAACGCGAACAATGCACTGCCGTGTAGTCAGTGGCTGTGCGCTGGTAGTCGTCGCTTGCGTCGTTGTATACGGTACCGCGGATCGGGCGGCGGTCGCGCAGACGGTTGGCAACGCGGTTACGGCGGCGGCGGCGTTGCGCGTACGGTGTGCTCGCGGAATGCGGTATTCCGGGCAGGGGCGGCCGTGGGTAGGGGAACTACCACGGGACTGCAGCGACATCGGGCGGACCGTGTACGCGTAAAACGGTCCGGAAAATATTTTTCGCCCCGACGGATTTCATTTCCCGGCCGTATGGCTTTTTCACGTAGTTGTTACGGCACAACGGTGGCACCGGCGCCGTCCGTTGGTGGTGGTTCGGCGTGGAACGTGTCGGCGCTTCGCCAAACGTTCTCCGAAAAGATCCGTGAACAAAATTGTTACAGTTTTTGTTCGATACCGTGTTCGTGTCGGGAAATTACCGAACAACGATTTTCGCCCGGTCGGTGAATGACGATGGAGGGAGGGGTGTGGGTTAGGGGCAACTTACGGAAACAAGTGACGAGCCACGGATACTATGACCACGGTTCGGTTACTTAGACACGGTATTTGAAGTGCTGTCGAATCGTGGCTTCCCAGCAAAGAGGTGAACATTGTCGATCAAAACGATTTCCGAACGAAATGTCCGTTCGGTGTGAACAGGCGACCGACGAATATTCACGGAAGTTCGACTATAAAACTTATAACGAATATTCGTCGATGTTAACGAATTTTACGATATAATTAGAGAGGTCATTATCGAATCGAGTATTACTTTTTCAGCTCTTAAATCGAAAAATTATCCGCGTATTATGAATTTAAATTTTCAAAACATCGTCATTTCAAATATTTTAGATCGTTCAAATTTAAACTTGAATATTAACAAAACGTCGCGTCTAACGATTTTCGAAATAGTATTTATATTACAGTATAAAACACTTTGTATTCCGGGTTTTCGATCCTAACATTTCGGATTGCGTTCATTTTCGTATTCAGGATAACCGAAAATTATAAACATTTACCAAAATGCGTTATTTAGCCTTTGGGTTAAACGTTTTTTAGTACTCGGTTAAATGTCTTCGATAATAAACCGCGTCCGTTTGTATTGTTGTTTTTGCAATGACAACGAAAAAACAAAATTCGATTTTGCGAAAATCGGTTTTTTGCCGTTTTTAAATATAGTTTGTCTAAAACTATTAAAACGTATGGAATTCGTTATCGAATTTTAATTACTAAATATAAAAATCGGAGCACTTGCGCTATATGGAAAAGTGTTCACAGACCAAACAAAAAAATAAACACGATATCATTATAAACCAATAGATTCTTTCCTTCGCTACGAATTTAAAACAAAAAAAAACACGCTTCTTTCGTAGTATTTAATCATTTTGTCAATATTGTCGAATATATAGGTATATATACATTCCTCCGTGTTGACGTAGCTGTAGGTAAAACCGTAGCGGTAGAATACAATAATTTACGATTTTTGTCAATTAGGAAAAGTACCTTCGAAATAACTCGGAAAGAATTCTACGTATTTTCGACAATATACAATAAGGGTACATAAACCAACGGTTTATATTACATTTTTTTGTAAAGAGGATTTCCCCGTTAATGAATAATATCGTTTATTTTCGTTTCTGTAATCACCAATATCCTTGAATGTTTATTTAAAACATTGACTTCCTAACCGAATGCCTAATAAAGACAAATTATAAACGCCGAATTAATATATTATTTTTGCGATTGTATAGCGCAAATTATTACTAGTATTTACAATTTAGTAAGTACACATTTATCAAATTAAATAGTTTTACGTTAAAAAGGAAAATTAACGTTTATTAAAACGATTTTCATTTGTACATTAAATATTAATCCGTCGGTAAAAATAAATAGTAAGTATTGAGAAAATTAATTTGGGAACGATGACAAATGTTGCTTAAAATATAAATATGTTTCCAACACATGTATATATATATAATAGTTTATAGCCAATAAAGTAACATAAACACAAAAATTTTAACGTTTTTAAAAAGTTGTCAAGGAGAAAGTGGTTTAATATTACAAAAACGCTTTATAGCGATACTTTTTTTGGCCGAGAATGTAAGTAATGGTTTTAAAAACATTGTCATTTTCTAAATGTAGCGCGGATATAATAATCGTTAAATAATGTGCGAAAAATAACTATTATTTAAAAACGTAAACATATTATTAACGTTCGCAAACGTTGTACAAGTCGTTAATCATCACAGCATTCGAAATAACGATTCCGCCCTAATCTCGCAGTGTCCCAAATATGGCCGGCTATGTGCGACAATAAAAACGGTCGTTTTAAACTTATTTATCGCCGCATTTCGAAAAGTGCCGTAAAATTGAACAAACTACCTCTTTAAAAACAGCGTACTGCGTTTAATTCCCAATCTATGTACGAATTGATATAAACTTCATGTGCGTTTTCTACAATGCATTCCCTCACCCTCCTTCCATTGCTGGCTTAATTAGGCTATAAATAAATCACAAAGATTTACACAATATAATAGTAGTATACAATATTTATAAAATACTTTCGTCGTCTGATTATCATATCGTATAATCATTTGTTTGTTTTAATTAATTAGTTAATAAAACGATATATGTATTATATAGTTTTAAGTAATTTGTAGGCGCAATAGAAAAAAATGCCAAGAGGATATCTATAACCTCCCCCCTCGTAAATACGTCATGACTTAGTTCACATAAAATATACGGTATATAATCTAACATTATACACATATAATACGAATTAATTTTGTTATATATAAATAAATTATAAATTATAGTATTTAAATGAATTTTATAAGTTCGTTTATTGGTTTACATAATTCGGAAAGAAATATGTTCAATATTCAATATTGAATCATTTATAATATCTATTCAGCCGGCGGCCTTTAGTTATCCGCCGTTTAAAATAATAATCGTGCGTTTCATCGATTTGCAAAACATCGACAAAATTTAATTGACATTCTTATTTTTAATGTTTGATAGAGTGACAATGATCTACTTTTAATAATTCGAGGTTGTATTACAAAATACTTAACGGTAAAAGTGGCCGTGGATAAAAATATAAATAACGTAGAGAAATAAACGTAAAATAAATGTAAAACTATGAAAAAAGAAATCCAACAGCGTGATTCGTAGCTTTTAATATGACAGGTATGCCGAAAGAAATCTCCGTTTATTGAACATTTGTGCAATGATGTATTTAGTAGTATTTCTAACATTCCACTCTCTAAGTTAATCGTTTCTAATTTTAATTTTTGTCGAACACGCTTGAAAAAATATACTAGACTAATCGACATTGTGTAAAAATACGTATCAATTCATATCACAATAAATTCAAATACTAATGTTCGAGATGAAAAGGGATATCAGTTTTAACAGACGAAACCATCGATGTTAAAGGTCGTATTTTTATTAAACTACCGAAGGTTATAAAAATAATTGATTGTACTTGGAATAAAATTCTATATTATTTTGTAAGAACAATTAGATAGTTAGGTTTTATAAGTTATAAAATTACAAGCGCTCGATGCTTTACGAGCTGTCAATTATTTTTAAAATTAATTTGTATTTAAAAGTTAAAACTATTATTATTATTTGGTCGTCGAAAATATTAAATATAAAATCGTATTATAATCGATTTTTATAAGTTTTTAAAAAATATTTTTGTACGTTTTTACTTTATTGAAAATGTTTATTTATAATTGTATGGAGTACAAGGTCCTTGAATACAATTATATATAAAATAATTACTTATTAGGTGTCAATCTTCAAAAACGATCAGGATGAATTTCACAAAATATATTTTTTTAAATAAAAAAGTAGATATAATTAAAACGATGCGATATTTTTCATTAAAATATTAGACATATTTGGAATATTTCTAAAACTTAAAATTTACGAAAAGGATCGATTGTTGATATCATACGCTGTATAGAAATTCGTAAGGGTATATAAGAATTTTACAAATATACAAGGGACATACTTAATATACTTGGACCCATTTCGTCTTCTGAATTCGAGCCCGACGATAAAGACTTATTTTGTTATTTATAATGACATATTTATAAGTACACTCATACATATATTACACGACTGATTTTTAAAGATCCTTGTTAAGCAATCCATTACATTCGTACACGCTATTAAACCTTTCATTTTGTTGACGTTATTCAAAACGGGAAAATAAAAGAAAATCTCCGGAAAGGATAAAATCACGGAACACGTCCCGTCCCCGGATGACCGTGGACGATGGCGAATGAAATGAAACACAAAAAAAAAAAAACAATCGGTGCAACATTTACAATTACGTTGACCTAACGCTCGTCTACTCGTTGGCAAATGAGAAAAATCAACAGAGAACAATCGTCGTAACTTCACGGCGTGCGATGTAGGGTTAGGTCAGGTTGAGGTCGGGTAGGCGTACCAGGTTAGGGTAGGTTAGTCGCTAACTACCCTTCGCTACACGACAAACATATATTTAGTCGATCGAATGATCGTTTATTTTCTATTTTTATTGTAAATTTTTAAAATAAACGCTGGCGATTCATTGCCCCACAGTAATGTCTGAGGACTACCCGGAGCAGTGGTTGTATTGCCGATTAGTAAATCAAAAAAAGGCATATGTTAACCCGTATGTGAATCGAATTATCCGTTTAAAAACTACTTTAACGTTTTTAAAAATAATACAATTTTCTCAAAAAAATCCGGGACAATATATATAGATAGATAGATACGTTTGGCTTTGTAATAAAAAAAATCGTTCGTTCGTTGTGAATTCGAACATAAAAATAATCATATAATTTCGTACAAATTTCCCATTTTACCCAAAAAACTTCGAATTTCGACAATTGTCGTTGACGATTTTTTAAAACGATTTTCGGTATTTTTAGAAAAACGTATGATAGTACACGATCTTGAGCTTTTGGTTCTAAAATTTCGAATTAAATTTACTTTAATATGAAAGAAATTATCGACATTTTCAAACACGTTTTTTTTTCGAAAAGAAGTTCGTGTGTAGGAGTAATATCGAATTACGTACCTGGTAAAAATGTTAAGATTTTCGTGTAATTATTTATGTTTTTATCTCTACACGGTGATAAACGGAAAACCTCCACTTTTCTATCTTTGACTATGTAATAACAGGTTATCGTATTAACAACGAAACATCTTGTATATATATATACACACACGTATATAATACTTGTGCATAGAAAAACAGTACCGGTGTCTGGGTTTCTCGAATCTAATCTTATGTAAATCAAATATCGCACGTTCGAAACCACTAGCAACAAGTCCGCCGACTGTTTTCATCCGGCTAAATATTAACACGATTACACGATAAACGAATGTCGCCATCGTAATAACAACTACCTGGCCGACTACCAACGCTATACGACATGGTGAATTTGTAACCGTCATTTGTCTAAACGGCGATGTTTACACTTTTGTGCGAACATTAAAATTGATTAAACCGAACAACGTCGTTTTGGGCTGCTCGGGTTATGATATTACACGTACAATACGAATATGATCCGAGGTGACCTAAGAATTAAAATGAAATAACAAAAGCGGTCTTTGTAATCATTATTTCGGGAAATGATTCTTATTTAAAATTAACTGCCAGATAACGCGATTACATTTACACGTATAAATAAGACAATCAATTGCGACGTAAATACCACAATACGTATATACCATTCAATCACGTGTACTTGGTATATACTTAAAAATTCGATACACGAATTTATATTAATAAGATATATTAAATACACACACACACACACACACACACACACATATATATATATATATATTATAAAAAATATTTTTAGATAACTTATAATTCTATAACAAAAAGAAGGAATCGTACATTTTACTTTTTAAAAATATAAACAAACTTAGAGCCCAAAACATAAAAATATAACTACAATGAATATAAAAGTAAAAAAGTTATTGTAAAATTAATATTTTGCTCTAAATTCACTATTAAACGATTTATATTTGTTTTATTTTATAATAATTGTACCATGCTATAAATTATTCAAATTTATACGTGTTATAGATTAGCCCAAATGTAGTCGTCCACGTCAAGATTTACCTGTACTAAGCAGAAATAATACGATTTTTTCCACGTATCTTAGGCTTTTCACAATGTGCCCGATTTCAGATTTATTATTATTATTACAACCTGAGCAATTGTACATATTGTATTTATTTTCCTTTGTTCGATAAACAATTAAAAAATTTAATTTAATATAATCGGGAATACAAATACTTTTAAAAAGCATCCAATAACAACAAAATTATGTAAATATTTAACATTTATATTCTAATACTTATTAACATTTGCGCATAATACGTACCTACATATACGCGTTATAATTATAATTATATTAAGTATCAGTTTTAAGTCAATTTATTATTTACTTATTACAATTTAAAAAAAAACGATACAGTAGTTAAAATACTCGTACGTTATATACATTCCCATCGCGTGAGGGATCTTATACCTACGATTATTTTTAATTATAATGCACGGTTGATATGTAACACTAAACATATACTCGATGATCTACGTAAACAAACAAAAGTCGCTACAATTGCACGAGTTGTATAATATGGTTATCGTTTTAAGGTGTTTTTAAAATTCGTAAGTGCTAAGATGTAGTGAATAATATATATGTATAAGACGAAATCGAATATTTAGTTGTTTACAAAAACAACAGATGGCGCGTGCCGTATTTAGTCATTATGAAAAATATTTTATGTTCGCCGCCGTAAACCGGTTTTGGCAATAATGTTATTATTAAAACAATAACGTGTTTCCCTACAAGCTCTTCAATAATAATTAAACCTTTATATGTTTAAGTAGTGTCTCGTATTTGCACGTTAGCGGTTATTTTATTTTTTTAGCGCCTAAGTACCACTAATTTACCTAATACGCAAGTACGTCCTAGTTAATTTTTGACGAAATGATTACGTTAGACGTTTCGTTTGAACATACAATTTCAAATCGTTATCGTCACACGCTCCGATAACAATTACGTTCGTTATTTGTTGGTGTCGTGTTACTCCGTAGTAGCAACGTGAAAATATTACTTTGTTATCAATTTTATGAATATAACACTTAACCTAACCGAATTATAGGTGGAATTACGTAACAAATGTTGGAGATAGTTGGACCGTAAGAGAACGAATATACTCGTGAAAATGATGGGTTTACGCTGCCACTTGTACGATTCACATCGACGTATTGACATATTTTTTAAGTATTAACGCTAATTTACATGAGAGAACGACAGTAGCGTAGATAAAAAATATATCCTAGATTTCGTTTAAAATATGTATTAAAATTACGGTTTTATGATTAGCTGTAGTAACTTGGTTAGATTTTATCAATTATTGCGTTACCGATGTTACCAGTAATTACCGGGAAGTTAAAAATATACAGCTTTTAACGTGTGAGTAACGTTTGTTGCGTAATACATTTACAAATATTAAAACATATCTTTGACGCATTATTCCGAATTTTATATAACGAAAATGAGGTTTTTGAACGGTACTTATTTATTTACGTAAGAACACTACTGGTAGATTACTCGAGGCTGTTTGTATACTTAGAGGGTGCCAAGGTATTTCCAAATTAATATTCATTTATAAAATAACTTACTAATTTGATAAATTGATAACAGAAAACCGACCTCGGTTTTAAACATGTATTATTATTAACCGTAATTAACCAGGTCATATGGTTACAGACATGTTATGGACGCCACAACGTGTTTTCGGATATTATTACGTGATATCGTAGAATACTTATTCAATGATAACGATGACGCATTAAATATAAAAATAACAACAATCAACGTCGTATGTGCCTATGTAAGGATTCGTATTTGTACGATCTGAAAATTGTGTAAGTTGTAGTTTAAAACGTTGCGTATTTTTTGCTTAAAACCAAAAAACCTTCATAGCCTCTGAAGTACGTGGATTAACGTAGTTACGTATGCGTCCGCGGCGCAACGTGCAGCGATTCAGTCGTGCGGTTCTATGAATAGACGGCTGAACGTGTTTTGGTTTCCTTTTTCTAGGTTTCATGAACGTAACGGTTCGTAAAATTAGTAGCGTATAGCTCTTCCAGAGTTCCAACGGCCCAAAGCAAACGAACCAATTTCACCATACCATTTAAAATATAGTCGCGTAAGTATAGCGTTAAATTTTGCGCGCCTATAATTGTCGTCTTCGTTTATTTAACGAGCAACACGGCCACCGTACGCTACGCAGTTCTAATACATTTTTCGGGTTGGATTCCGAGTTCAAATACTTATTATCAATTTTAAACAGCAGATCGTTATACTGGACTTTTCCCTGGATTTTTTTGAACTACGCCTATTTAAAATTACGATTCCACGGTTCACGTCGGAAATTGGGTAATAAGCGTTTAAACACTAAATTCGATCCGAAAATCCCAAATTCAAGGCGCAAGAACTGCGTAACGTAATTTTACAACGTAGTCCATTCCATAGACGATGACGGCTAACATGGGTGTGGCCGCGGGGCGACCTCGTCTAATGTGAAAAATATTCCGTATCGTTCCTCACGAAATTATATCGTACGCCCCACCACGACGGGGCAATTTATTACTTAACAAAAAACGAAGGTTATAAAATGCCACGATTTCGACGATAAATAGCTGGGAATCGTTATGGTATCGATGTATTTGGAAAGACGAAAAATATTAAAGCAATCGGCGTTTACTATAGTGTTGCACGTTTAATTATTATAACAACTCCGAATAGTTGGACGCGAATATTATTACGTTGTTCGATCAATTGATTTTGGGCTTCTGAATTTTTTGTTAAAAAACGCGAAATTTAGAAATTTGATAACGGATATCAATGCAAACACAAACAGATAATGTAATGTTTTTTTTTTATTGTAAACAATTTGTTTTGAAAATTCAACCAATCGAGTAACTATTCGAAAACGGTATTATATTCGTTTTATTAATGTGTAATACAAGAAGTGTACTGCGCGGTGTCTGATTATTCAAATAAGAATTTAAGCCATACATACTGCTTAGTCTGGGTAATTATAACCTAACACCATGTTTCAGTATA
This sequence comes from Geopemphigus sp. TES_GeoC_2020, assembly GCA_025469175.1. Taxonomy (NCBI): domain Eukaryota; kingdom Metazoa; phylum Arthropoda; class Insecta; order Hemiptera; family Aphididae; genus Geopemphigus; species Geopemphigus sp. TES_GeoC_2020. The sequence continues at coordinate 64,853 of JAIPRN010000732.1, forward strand.
AAACAGATATAATTTACTTTATACACGGAGTATTGTGATTTATTACCTTAGTTATGTATAGTCCTTGTCCCTGTTATGTGTACATTTAATATCTGGCTACAAACATTTTAAGTTTACAAACGCCCCATATTTAATCGGTCACGATAAATAGTAACTATTTAATCGGGTATTCGCTAACGTTTCAAATTAAATCGATTTATTGTTTTGTATTATTTCTATGAGGTGAAACATTTGAAACATATTTATAGGATTTACCGTTATATTGTAGGTAGTATTTTTCTTTTTAGATTAATCTAAAATTTATTACGCATACGTACGAACTTGCCAACATATAGAATCAAATGTATTATGTATAAACTGTGATAAGGGAAACTTGATTTGTTACATTTTTTTTATATACATTTTAGGTGCAAATTCAATAACAAAATTTAACAATGGCAAGGTCACGAAACGATGATTCTCATAACAAAGAAAATTTAGATGAACGGGTAATGTTTTTGTTTAATTATAGAACTACTTTATAATACAAGATTACATATTATATATTGGTAATAGTCTTTTATTAATGTGAACGGTAAATAAAAATTATATTAGGTAAGGATGCCGTTTCTGAAAAATTATTAGTAAAAAGGTACCTGTCATAATACAACTATAAAATATATTTATTTTGTATGGGTTTTTAAATCAATACTAGTATAAATATCTGTATGAAATATAAAATTTATGTAGTAAGTTTTTTATTAGACAATTTTAGCAAGATTATTGAAGTTGCTTCATGAAGTACCAACAACATTAGTAAATAATTCGATTATTCTCGATAAAATTAATAATATTCAAGATATCGTTATTAAAAAAGGCATGATTGATCCGGAATCTCAAGTAAGTTAAATATTTTTGAAATTATTTTTACGACAAAATATATTGTTTTTCTAAAATTTATTTATTTCATGTGAAGAGATTATTAATCGGTTTGTATGAATCGGCAAACCAAGCAAATTTAAATGAAATTAAAATGTATAGAAAATTATTAGAATCAATATACGAAATCCGAAACATACGCAATCTTAAACTTAAAGTACAAATTGATTTATAATTTAAAACACTTCGTAAAAATAATTTTTAATTTTAATCATTTTTACAGCCTCAACAAAGTTCAGCATTTCTTAAATTGCTACAAGTAACAGCAACAAGAATGCCCGTATGGTTTCCTAAGAATAAAGAAAAGCCGCCACCATTGTGTGGTGCTATTGAACCACATCCTTCATATATTGCCAAAGTGTGTTATGTTAATATACTCATTATGTTAAATGTTAATTGTTATGAGATATTTTTTATAATTATAGAATGGTGATTTGGTGGCAGCGCTAGTTAAACAATCGGGAGAAGAAAGATGGATTGTAGCGGAAATAGTAGTGTATCAATATGGGAAATATGAAGTGGAAGATATTGACGTAAAAGAAATTAACCGCAATTTTATATTGGAAAAAAAATTTGTAAAACCATTACCCACAATGAGAGCTGATCCAGTTACTTGTCCATTTGCCTTATTCCCTTGCAATACATTTGGTTGGTGTACATTTGCTTTTTTGTTTTTTAAATTAAATTTGCCAATATTATAGCGCCATGATTATTTGTATTTATAATGTAAACATCTGTCAAACTTATTTCGTCGTATACTATTTATATATTTATAATGTATTTTGAATTGTATTTTATAGTTTTGGCTATGTATCCACAAACTACTTGTTTCTTCAAAGCTCTTGTGAAAGCTCCTCCCAAAACAAGTATTGATGGATATGAAGTGTTATTTGAAGATGATTTCAACCAATATACTATAATGATGGTTGTGTCCCAAAGATTTGTTGTTTCATTTCCATCAGTAGAAACTACTCATAATGATATTGCGATGACAGCAGTATATTAGTTTTACATTATATTATTTCAATGTCGAAATTATATTCATATTTTCTTTTTACTTTTAACAAAAGTTGATAAATTTAAATAAAAATGATTGAAATATATGTTATTTCAAAAATTATTTTTCATTGGTAATAATATTAACAGTATTGTAAGTTAACTACTAGAAAATCTTAATTACAGCGAAACCTATCTACAATTAATTTAAGTCCTTCGATAAATCAGAAATTTGTTCACAAAATTTCACACATTTTACTAAAGAAAGCATTTGAGAGCGGTTTCGCTGTTTGTTAGTATTCGTGTTTTTTATATTAATTGTACGTCTATATATAACTAATAATGTAATAACTTGTGTACAATTACCCATGTTATTTACTTTTCCCAATCTACATTTAATTATGCAATTAGTTTATTTTTATTTAAAATGTAGTACCGTGTAGATTATTTAATCAATATTATAAAGTCGTTTAAATCAATTTCAATACTGTTATTGAAAATGTATTATTACATTATTTTGTATCAACAAGATACTGTGTTAATGTAATGGCTTCAATATCTATAACTATAGAAATATTTGTGTGTTCGCGTTTTTTTTTTATTTGTGTGTTTACATAGGGATCGAGTATGTTTGTGCACTCTCCTAGTTATTAATTTAATTAAAAATATAGTAAATGTTTGACTTTAAATATTACTTAATATATATAAGTTATAACTACATTCTACAAAATTGTTAAATAATGCATTATAATAGTAATTGTATAATCATAAACAAATTAAAGGTGTAATTATATTTTATAATATAAACTATGTTTAAACACTTGGACAAATGTATCCTATTTTCTCAAACAATAAAACAGATCAAAAATAATATGAACATAAAATTACATCAGTAATATACTGCAGAGTATTGCGATATATGATTGGCAAATATAGCGAAACACTTAAAATGTAATATTGTTGTTGAGACATGTTAAAAATCGTATTTAGTTTATATATTAAAAAATAAAAAACTTTAATGGGTTTATGACTAAAATACAAAATTATAAATGTGCCCGGCTGGTGGTACATATAATATTAGTTATTTACAATGTATGCAAGTCGCACATTGGAAAATTATATATTGTTTATGAATAAATTATTTATAATAAAAAATATCTTTATTTTTATTTCGTGGTATAGGATTAAATGCGATTTAAAAATAATTTAAAGTTTTGAAATGTTTTTCTTCGCATTATAATTTTAAAAATTCCTATAGGTGAACGTATTGCTAACAAATACAATTTAATTTTAATTTTTTATCAAAATCTGAAAAATTAAATATTTTGTAAAATTTTTTAAAACTTGAAATAGTTTAATATATGCTACAATACCAAGGCCAGATATACTCTGTGAGTTACTGAGATATTATTAGTCCAGTTAAATATCTAATCAAATTGTTTAATGTTTCCTTTCCGTTCACTAATTTAATTTTAATTATTTTTCAGTGATTAAATTGAAAATAATTGTTTTTTTCACCAAAATCGCACTCTAACATTGTATTCCTCGAGTTTCAATTTATTATTTAACTATCTGCGAACAAGATATTTCATTTGTGGAAAACCACTATATAGATAGAAGTCACACGATATATAATATATATGTAAATTTCATCATTCAAAAACCAAAATTATTTTGGGTTCTGTATAACAGTAAAAGTTCACTCGTATATTTACAACATAAATATATTTGGCATTATTGTTTACTTTCC
>JAIPRN010000733.1:0-68515 GCA_025469175.1 Geopemphigus sp. TES_GeoC_2020
TATACATATTATATACATATTCTATATATATATATATATTTATTTATTTACGATTTATACTCTACGTATATATATATATATATATATATATATATATATATGAAATAACTATGTAAAAATTCGAATAACGTTAAAATAATCTTTATGGAAAATCAATTAAACTCGGGTATTAAGATTAAAAACTGATAAATAATTTATACAGGATAATGTTGATTTTGAATACTAATGAAATACTAATTTGGTACCTATAAAGCTATCATAGTACAATGTATAGTAAAGCTGTCTGCCAACGTAACGAATGCAATTAATGGTCATTTGTGTTTTTAGTATCCAATTAATCACTAGTTAACAGAATAAAGATAGTATGCCGGTATTTATTGACATTTTATTTCGTAATTTCATAAAAACTAACATTTCTTCGTTGAAACGTGTAGGTAGATATTACTTGCAGAAATACTCAAATTGCCGTATATACGTCTTCTTAATTTTTCTTTTTAAAAGCCTTCTATTTGTTTTATTACAAATAATAATAATAATTATAATTAACGCTCTTGATATATTATCGCGGTTTTATGTTAATCTGACGATTTTTCTATTAAGGTGGTAACGAGTTTATGGACGATGTTCGTCGGTATAATCCTCAAGGACAAGGGATATAGAACTACGAAAGGTTAGTGTTTCGGGGACGTCCCCCAAACAAAAACAGAAGCTTCGTAGGAATTAGACTGTCGTCAATTTATGGCCGGGCTGTGTGTAAAGCTGCAAGACAATTTCTGCCGGACCCGCGTAGACACACACATACAGTGCACGATCAAAACAACGCTCGGACTTACATAATAACGAGCTATGTTCAGGTTGGGTTCTGATATAATGTTCTGATGACGAGACGGGCCCAAATATTCGTACCCTTCGTCCCCAGAGTAAAACCGGTGGTAGTTATGAATTGCAAATTTGATACTCCCCGCGCTTACACCTCGCCGTTATTTCCTTCCTATAAAGCTTTGGAACGATAAGTCTTAATTATTGTTCAAATGTATCGTGCCAGTCGAGCTCCCGTGATCTGACGTGATAATTTGTTTTGTAAAACCTAGTTGGCCCTTTTCTTCTTAATCCCTTATGTACGCCACCAAATCGTTATTCCGGATTATTGTAATATTTAATTCTTAAAACGTACATTTATTACGTCAATTTAACGTTTAATTATATACATATATATATTTAGAAAACTTATCAGTTTATATTCATTGCTTTTTTTTTTGTCAAAATTTAAGAGGTCTTATTCGTGTAGAATGATTTATTAAAAAAAATCTCTACGTAATATCCTAATAACATGTTGTGGATTTATTTTTATTTAACGTAATTAAAAATGACAATATAAATTTCCTATTAAATTTCTGTCAATAAATTTAAATTATCGTCAAGAATATTTTATTAACGATGTCGTTTAATTCTCCATTATATTTATAAAACAAAAATTATCCCAGCTGATTTTGGAATCAAAATTATGTAACGGCACATACCAAATTGAATTTATATTATACGAAAATTATCAATTGTAACACGTATAATTACAAATATGTTAACGACTTTTTATATGGAATTTAACGTTAAAATTGTTTTATATTAATAAATTACCGAAATATCTATCGGGAATTGAGTTTCTAGTACTGTATAATATATTTCAAATAAATAACGTATTTTCAGAACTTGTACACTGTACATTTTGTGGTTTTTTCATAATTTTGTGAATTATTTTAAATATCTTCGGTCATTAAGTTTTAACGATACATACGTTTATTTAAACTATTCGAAAGACTTACTTTATTACCGTTCTAAAAAGTATAATATGAAAATAAAAACCAATAACTTCTTATTGTAAAACAAATTCGTTTAATTTGTTCACCGTAAATGTATAAAAATATTTACGCGAGAATAAATTACTATCCATAATTCACTTGTTTTAAAGTTTAAAGTTTGAAATTTATAATACATAATACAGTAACGAATATTTAAAGTATATTCTATCGATTTAGTCGAATTATTGTTTTATTAAATGTTTAGAGGAGGAAATCCGTTTAATTTCTATTTAGCGTGACTACTAAATTTTATGCGTTCCAGAACAAACACTAAATTTTCGTTGATCGTTTGACGTTTAACCAACGTTGATGATTCGAATTTCGTGCGTACATGATCAGGTAATTGAAATGCACGTAATTCAACGATAAGTCTTTTAATAAAAAAAGCACAAACTATTTGCAAACAAATGATAGGAGTCATGTGATGTATTTAGATTCAACATAAGGGTAAAGTTTAAACTTAATAATATTTCTGTACGATTTGTAGATGTTATTGTGCATGATATCATATCGAATACCCTTTTAGTCATAAAATTTATTTATTTCCTTCAATAAAACCCATCAACATTAGGTTGCACTATATATATATATATGAATGTGCATAAATGGTATTTGTTAGTAAAACAAAATCGAAATATATATAGACTTTTCATTGTTAATTCGAGTTGATACTTATTTCGTAATATTTATAAATCTGAAAACTACGTACGTAAATTTAATTCAAATAAAACAATTTATAAACGTTTTAAAATTATATTAATAAGAGGTATTTATGAATATTAATAAAAAACTTATTGGTATAATGTTTTAAGTAGCGATGTAAATGTAAACGTAAATACAATATAACAAATACGAATAACTGGATATTATGCACTAAATAATGCATTTTTTTCTAAACAATGGTCGTGAAAATTAAAATGACTCTTTCGAAAAAGTGTTTAATTACTCCAATAGTTAATTAATTGACATTAAAGTACTTTATTAAATAAATTGTGTTTTACGCCTACTTAATGTTTACACATTGTTCCAAAAGACTTTTATTGTTTTGGAAACATAGTTACTGCCATTGGTTAATGTATTTATTATAAGAATTTCGCACTTTAATTCTAATGGTTATTTAATTAATTTATATTTATATTGTAATTAACGGGAATAATAATACCAGTTTATATATTTATTAGTTTTGACGTTTGTTGAATTCAAAATTTAAGTAATGCTACACGTATATAACGTATTCTTAATTTTATGTTTTATGTCTACCGTATAACGTGGTCATTTTACTTACTGTATGAATAGGACTTATTACATGTGATTTTTTTTAATTAAAAAAAATGGTAGTTTTAAAAATGTTTGGACTATAATGAAATAGTAAATAAACTGACGATTAAAAAATAAATTACCACCTTAGAGACTATGAGAACTAATGAGAATAGTTAACTCTATATTTATTAATAAGTACTTTATAAACATAAAAATAACGACATTATTATAAAATATTATGCTGCATTACGCGTAATGATTGTAACGATAAACCGAAAATAACAATTGAAATTGTATTATTATATTACATTTTAAAGTGGTTGATAACTAGAAAGTGAAGACAGAACATGAGCCAAACCACTTAATAATTTTTACGCCATCGATGAACTTTATGGTAATCCGACGCTAATTCACGGATTTTCAAAACGGTAGCGGAGAGAGCGTGTCAATATACAAAGTAAGTATTGTTTGACGAGTACAATGTATTTTGAAGTACTAAAATTCTTTGTACTTTCACTATTGGAATTTATCTAATTGATGAACTTTTATTAATAAAAGATTATGTTTATGTAATTTTCAACTTGACGTTTAGTTATACATAAAATTTGATATATTAATTATAATTTGTACTTTTGATAATCATCTGAAATTTATAAGTTTCATTTAATTGTATTAAAATGTTTCCTTCGAAAATGTTTTGATTGAAACGTATTGGTCATTTTGGTTCAAGTTGTAGTTTTGATTCGTTAGTTCTTGAATTTCATTATAACCAATACATTTTGTAAAAACTCTTTGTATTATATATTAATTCTCGTTTCCATTTGTTGTTATCTAATTTCAAAGAACGAGCACAAAAACATAGGGACATTAGTTTTTCGAAAGGAATAAAATCAAAATGATTTCCCTAAACGTAAATAATTAAAAACATTTGATTGCGTGTACAGTGGTTTATATATATATATATTTTAAAATAATTAATTTAATTACAAAATTGTTTTTTTATACATGGACCAAATACTGAAATATTTACCAATGTGTATAATATTCTACAATTCTATCCATTAAATAATTTAAATATATAATTATTATTTACATAATAATTAAATAAAGCGTTTTATTTATACAAATACGAAAAATCTAATTATTGTACGGAGTATATTGATTTAAAGTTTTCGTGTGATGTTATTCAACTTAAAATGGGTTTTCTTTGACAGTTATTTTTATGGTTTATAATTACAAAGTAAATACTTTCCAAAAATTAGCGCTAAATGTTTAAAACTAAAAACATATACTTTTAATGTTGAACGAATTACATTTTTTTTATTAAAGTTATATACATTTAAACGAGTAAAAATGAAACTTCTCTCCATTTGATTCGATTATGATTAAACGTAATTTATGAAGTGAAATTAACGACTAATAATTTATATTTTAAAGGAATTTAATAACTTATTACGTTGAAAATAAAATTAGAAGTGTTAAATTTTTTGTTCATGATTTGGTATTAATTTTAATAGACTCGGGGTTTTTTTTGAAATTTTTATTAATGCGAAGGATAATAAGGAACATTGTTTGCACAAATTGTACCAGCTAAAGCTGTTTCGATAGTCGAATAGAAAATGCGGAAATTAATATCTTTGAAGTCAAGTTTAGATAATAGATGAATGGGCATCCTGTCAGATATAACCCAAAGATTGTTTAAGGAATCAACTTTGACGTCGCTGGGAAAAATCAAAGCTTCGTCGTCCCAATCTATAATTCCCAAATTTTTAGGTTCGTATGGAAGTCGAGAATTCCAACAGCCGACGGCATTTCTATCGATTAAATTAAAGTAAAGAATTCCATCATCGCTCATGTAATGAGAAGTAATGTGACCACCAGGACCTCTAGACTCTAGTACGATAAATTCATGGTAGATTTCTTCGGATGTAAGTTTGGGATCACGTAAAATTTTTGTAGATACAGCAAATTCACGGTTGCTGGCTAGCGGATGGAAAAACAATAATCGGAAACCATCGTGAGTTATTGGTGATAAAGTTATACCAAACACCCCTTCTTCTCCCCATTGAAAGTTTATACCTGTAAAAAAGATATAATATAAATCAATACAGTTAAAAGTTTGATCCCTTTACCGCAAATATTAATTATAACGAAATTTAATGAATTTCTATCGTAAGTGCTCGTTAAATTGTTAACTATTAAATATATTAGTGTTTAGTTAATAGTTTAGGAAATTTAATTCATTAGACTATGTACATTATAGATTGATAAAAAAATATGGAAGGTGAAATTAAAGTTTGTTTTATTTATTTATATGTAAACATAAAATAGTTAAATTTGAATTCTAGAACGTGGAAAAAAATCTAATTATTGATTTTACAATTGTGTAATATTTTTTTCGAAGATAACGCTTAGAAGTTTTAAGAGTTTTATATATTGCGCTCATTCTTTATATTGCTAGTTATTATCTAATAATTAATATTATCGTCAGGTCATAAAGTATTCGATATTTTTGAATAAAAATAAACCCGCTAAATTTTGAAACGATTTTACGGTTTTACAAGAAATAAATTATAAACGCGTATGTCAACAATGTATTTACCTCCGATATTGTAATCTCCAGCTAAAGGATCAGGCATCAAAAAGCTATGTGTATGCCTCCAAGACGTGTTCAATTCCCAGCTGTACGATATCAGACCGTAACCTAGTTCGTCGGATGCGTACAAAAACGTATCGTCACAACCTTTGGCGCCAATGTCAATGGCGATATTGGCAATGAATGTACGGTCGTTGGTGTCTTCTGGTCTCAACGTGTATTTCCTCAATACTTTATCCGTAGTCAAGTCAAACACGTGGATAGCGTATGGACACACTTGCTTCGTTGTGTTGCCTTATTACATAATCGGATAAACATTTCAAATCAACAGTACAAATAAAACACGATAATTATTTATAATTCACAAATAAAAGTCAATGAAAAAAATTATTTTGAAAAGAAAATCTTTCGGGAAAATATTTTAACGCAAAAATATTATAAAGAGACGAATTTAATATTACGTTAAATTGATTAAGTTGAACACGTGATATTATTATTAGCCATTGATACGCGAGTAGACGTTTAAACTACTATTCTGTATTCTATGTTTTTATTATTATTATTTATCTTGGTTAGTGTTCAACATACAATACACACTATTTGTATATTTTCGTATAGTAATTTAGACAAACGTTAGAAATCTTTAGGATGTCTAATTTTTGAAATTAACGAACAGTTAAAACGAAAAGAAATATTTGACAACAGATTTTTATCAATAAAAGTTGGTTCTAAAACGATATATTCGATCGTTTAATTAGGTTTCGCGCGAAAGTCTACTTTGCAATTGTGAGGAAATATGTTTCCTATTTATCAAGCAATTGTTCGAATGTTCTATCCAATTATTCGTGTAAAACCACACCTTCTAATTAATTAACGGCCATCAATTCTGTTGTACACAGTGACAGAGATGATAGCTCATGGGCAGTCGGTTACTTGGTTGCTGCTTTTCAGCCCATCTTCCTAGTTTTCCTTCTAAACGCTCCCTTACGTCTTAATCTTAGTAATACGGGCAAAAGGGTAAACGGACTGAACGCGGCTTACGGCGTGGTTGAAGGAAATTTTACCATATAATATTTACAACGGAAACTTCTGGCTGACGATAAACGTTAGTAATTCAATTATCGTGAACAACGGAAAGACGATCCGTTAATCGATCCGTGGAAACAGTTTGCACAAAATAATAATAATGCGCAGAAAAAACCGTGAATGCGAACAAATACGTATGCTTTACGACGGGAAAAACTGCGCGGGTAAACGCTATTTAAATATCAAACGTAAATTACGACAATGCTAGCAAAGTAATTAAAAATGTACTTTGTAACAAGTCGTGTAAAAATATTATTTTAACGTTAATTATTAATCGTGACTTTTAATTTATTTTGCGTAAATATTGATCATTTAAACCAATCGTTCATCCTAATCTTCTTTTATCAACTGCTCGTATTTTCCTATTTTCGTCCAAAAATGTTTCGTATAAATAAAATTATTTTTTTAATTATTCTAACAATTGAACTAACTTATGATTCCGTATCTCGTAGTTTATTTCATGTTTAGATTTCGAGAATATCTCGAGCGATTAATGATTAAACAATCGAATCACGTTTATAACGACATAATTTGTTTACTTAAAACTTTTTCGTAAATAATGCTACTGTAACGAAAAATAATTGTCAATAACGTTTAGTATTTAATGTATGTAGCAGCGAATTCTAATATTTTAAATTTACTTTGGTTTACATTTAATCAATTATTAGACTTACCAATTCCAACGGTACCAGAGTTCAAAACCCAAAGTCTGTTACAGCTGTCTGCCTTTACCCTGTACGTTGTTGTTAAACCATCGCAGTTACCTTCTCTATTGTACGCCCAATTTGGATACGGTGTCAATTTCGGTGATTGAGTCGAGCTCACGTCCAGCGAAATGTAATTTAACGTCGAAGGAACTCCTGAAAAATGTTTGACAAATATTATTTATTCGAAACTATTTACGTATTAAAGTCAATAGATAAGAATACGAGTTTAAATGCTCTACCGAAAACATATGTATGTCAATTGAAAATATCTATTCGGGATATTGCCTGTACTATTATAAAAGCTGTATATTTATATAGTAAATAATTACAAAACACACAATGTACGAGCAATATAATGATTTAAATATTATCCAAATATCTCATATTTCAATTTGATTGTTTTTTAAGTGAATATCGTACCTAGTAAAGGAAAATAGAGCGTACAATCTTGTATATAAAGGTAATAATTTAATTCTAAAACCCCTTTCATTAATAGTTACTTTTGGAATAATTTAAAATAAATCGTACGCAGTGGAAACTTAGAAATACATTTGCTACTATCCGTGAATTTTAGTGGTTGGTACTAGACACTCGTTGCCCAGCAAAGATTTCGTTCAGTTGTCTGGACAAATTAGAAACCATTTGAGAATGGACCCACTAAATCGACCAATTAGTAAGGGTCGCGTGTAAACACTGTAAATCTATTCAAACTATACTGTTTCCAAAACCAGATCCCGTTTATATAGCGAATAAATACGTTTCACTATGAACAACAAATGGTCGGGAATACGTGTTTTTTTTATACTTCGGATTATTTGCGACCCAACCGCAAAGGTTAATAATGTTTAAAATGTTCTTGAACAATTTTAAAGGTTTCGTTGATCCTAACCCTGTTTTCAATACACTACAAATTGACAACAGGCCAGAAAGAATTGTTTATCAAGGAAACAATTAGATGTAAACGTAAACGAGTAACTAATGGCTGCGCTGAAATAAACCAATACTGTAACGTTTTGGTAATTTGTTCAATATTTTGCTTTCCACTAAGGGCTTTTCATACATGATTCTTCATTCCCCCTCAACACACACATATATAAATATTTATATTATTTATTTATTGTTTAATTATTTATTAATTTTATATATTTTTACCTTTTTCCAACTACGAAAAAATGTTTTGAAATTAATCGAAAGTTAAATTTTCTGATAAGACAAGATATTCGATATATTCTGGAGAAAATTTTCTTAAAGAAATAATGGCTCTTATCTTAACTCAAGGATCGATTTTATATCCTGGTCTGATTATATATTTGTTTTATAGTCACAGAATACAATCCGAAATTTGGTTGTAAAATGACAATATATCGTTCAAATTTTTATAATAGTTTTTCCTTGCAAAAATATTGTTCATTTTGTTTTAATCGTATACGTTTGTTAGAAATATACGCATAAACATCGTATACGTTTATTATCGGTTTTTTTTTGTTTTTTATCTTACGTTTCAATTTTACGTCTGGTAAATTAAAAATGTTACGACGTTATGTCCTTGGAAATGTTGTACGAAAATTAATCGAAAAACGAAAATATTGTTGTAGGTAAATATTACAAATATAATATCGATACAACAGTGTTGATTTACTTTATTAATATATTTCGTTATTTGGCATTACATTGATGAGTATGTAGTTTAAGTTGATTAGTATTTATTGTTACGTTTCAGTGGTTAATAATATAAACGATATACGTATTAGGCAATTTAAACGAAAAGTGTTCTAATCTAGTTCGATCGAATAGAAATATTTATATTTTTTCTATCGCATAAATCAATAGTTAAATATGCATACGATATTTGTATTCAAATCATACGTTAGTGGATTTTGGACATGTCACGTCTCCGGAATCACGTATGCTAGATAGCTTTAACGGGGAAAAAAATCTCGCACATGATAATATAGTTGGTCAATTTAAAATCATCGCGTGTATAATAAATATATGTATATATATATATATATATATATGCATATATTTTAGAGTTTTCTTTTCGTAAAATTTTCTAGATAAAAAATAACCACCAATAATGTTTAAAACGTTAGTTAAAAATATCTTTGTGATTTTGTCGTTTCTTGAAATCGTACATTATATCGGTGCTCGTAGGTTATCCAATAGTGTATTTCGATGGAAGCCGCCACTGAACGTGTGCATAGCGAATATACACTATATCATTTTTAAATTTAAAATTCATATTATGGGTTATAAAATGTAAATAACTTGGATTCAAGTGTGCCAAGTTTCAACCGTCTTATCGTCTTCTATTATGTATTCATGTTAAAAAAAAACGATAACAATTACGCGCACATTATGAAGTTAACGAGTAGAAAATAGGGGTCACTAAAGGAATAAGTTGAAACGAATAAAAACATTGTTTGCGAAAGGTGAGCTTTTTCATTTGCTAAAGGGGTATTGGTTTAGCGTAAAAGTCGAGAATGTGAAAATAATTATCTCGAAAGTAAAAACTTGAACTGCGAACAATGACGGATCATAATTTTTAGCGTCTCTGCTAAAAGTTTTGACGGTTTAAACGAAAAACGCCGAGAATGGCGTTTGCTTTGTGTTTCGTTAATTATATAATCTTAACGACGAAAAAACAAAATGTCTTTGTCGATAATTTGCTCGCGAAAATTATACAAATTAATTAAACATCAGTTTGTCTTGTCGTAATTTTATTAATCGGGGCCGTTTCGAACAATTTTATGAAAACAATACTACTAGTTTGTTAAGTACACTGCTTGCATCGATAACGTATATTAAATAAACTGTACGTCCATACCAATAAAACGTTCATTACATTTATTATTTAGCGATCGCCCAATATGTTTGTCGGATATTATTGTCGTTGAAATTTACGACGTTAGGAAAAATTAAGATACAATTCAAACGCAATACGGACGGACGAGTTACGTTGTAGTTTATTCAACGATTCGACGATTAAATAACGTGCCGTAATAAAATATTATAATTATTAAAATTTGGACGACGTTAAGCGTGTTTAAAAATAGTAATTTCATTCACAAAATCATGTAGGTTTTAATTAGTTGTATGAAATATGGTGTTGTTAACATTTTCCTACGTGGGTCGTTTAATTTTTTTTTATATATGTATTTATATTGTTCGCGCTCATTCTACTCGACATTGTGGGTATTTACTGCTCCTTCGTGTATGGTCCAGTTATTATTTTGATAATTATTTTAAAACTTTTAATTTATTTTTAAAAAAAAACTCTTTTTTTATTTTAATTTTGAGATTATACTTTCTTCGTAAGTGCCGTGAACATCGCGCGTTCACCTCATCCACACTTTTGACACTGTTACCGGATTTTGATATTTTCTAATTACAATTCTTTCGTAACCTACGTAAACTTTTTTTCGTTAATAACAAAGCGTCATATTTTTGGAAAATTCCGTTATTTTGGAGATATTACACAAGTTTACACAATTCGTATTTGAATACTTATTAAAAATAATTACACCCTCGAAATTAAAATGATTATTTATTTTATAATGATGTTTTAACTAGAGGATATATTTCACAAACATTTAAATTAAAGTCTACGATGATTTTTATTAATAATTCATAAATTCATTTTACATTTTTACACAAATTAGTTATATATATATATATATATATATGTAAAGTATAATTTAGAGTCGTCGCGCTATTCATTTTCATTGTATAATTTAAGTACGGAATGGGAAATCCATAAATAATTAATTAAGGTAAAAATTAATTTTTAATGATTCCATAGGAAAAGGAGGATATATTACAATGTTCCAAAATAGTAAATGATATATACATTACAGACAGCACAATTGATCAAGTTCAATATGGTCTCGACATAAATTGGGAATTGAATATGGGTGATGCATTAAGAGAGTTTTTTTTATTTTCGTCAGTAAGTTTAATATACGCAAAAAAATATCGAAATAAGACAGTGTGGTACATGATCATGCGTTTTCAGATAAATTTGGTTTCGAACACAATGGTCTCGTGATGATTTAGTATCGTCGCAAATACGAAATAATAATGTAATGAAACATTTTTCCTAAGGGAACAAAGTAAAATGAATGAAGAACATCAGTTTTAACGTACACACTTTTTTAAATCTTTTTCTTTCGATTATTTAATTGATTTATCGCAAGTACCTATACGCAGTATATATATATATATATGAATAAATCGTAATTCAAACTATTTTTGGTAATATTATTTAGTCTTAAATATTAATATACGGAAATTAGAAACTTTTAACATTTTATGAAATAATAATATCGTGTTATAGTTTAAATATTATAACGTAGTTTAATATTTATCGTTTTCAATTACAATCTTTTCGAAGCTTCTTAATCGGAATTAATTAATGTAAATGTAATATTTGATATACAATAAATAACAACGTTAATAAATCAAAATAATATGCGTGATAAAATATATCGGTTGCTAAACGATTATCGTACTCTTGGTTAAAGATCTAAGTTATTAATAGATCGATTAAAATCAATAACAATTATAATATTAAAATATCATTAGTACTATAATGTGTTTATATAATGTATATATTTAAATTTCAAAACGTCGTAATTTAAAAAGTCCCGATAATTTTTGTAGTTGTTAAATTAAAAGATAGAGCATTGTTGTCAATCAAGTGACAACTTACTGTCAGTCAACTATGAAAGTCGACAATGTCTCATAGATCATCCAATTAGTTTTCACTAACCATAACCCAAACGTAATTTTTATTCGTGATTAAATATTAAAAATCCCGAAATCGGCAATCGTGTTTGTTTTATGGAAAAAAAATCGACTCGGCTATCACGAAAAGGTATATTATTATTATTATTATTATACGCGTCTAATTTAACGATATTAGATTATACCGGCTGTTAATTCACGGTGGTAGTGTAAGGTAACGTGTTCGGTAAAACGCCTGTTATTTCAATGCAAACATGGCCTACATTAAGATCATGCACAATAATCGTATACCTAGTTACTGGAGAAATATTTTCGACATGCGCACGTCATATTAACAATTTAATGTCGAAGGTTAATATTACTACGGATTCGGACAGAAAATAAATTGACACAAAACCACCAGCTCGCGTGGTACCGACGAATTACAGTATATTGTGCAATTGTCGAGACTTAGATTTTATAGGTTTTTCGGCGACATTAAAACCCTTCGTTGTATTATTTTTTTCGTATCGTTATTATTATAATTTCTTCATCTCAATGTCTAAACAAGGTTAGGGAAATAATTGGTCAAGGAGTCACGAGGTCATTGAGTTCTGGTTTTTTCCTATCCGACGTGTTTTAAGTTTTTTTTTGTATTTCGTTACCTTATATCTGTTAATATCGTGCCAGACTTCTTCTAGGCGTAAATACTTATAACAAAGTGATCCTTTATTCTAATACGTACATAATAATAATACTAATAATTATTATTATTATTTAAGTAAGTTAACCTTTAATTATTTCAGACCTACAGTTTATTAATATTGCGTAATATAAAATACGTAGACGAAGTTATTACGTTAACACGATTTATTTATCCGATTTATTTCGTATACATTTGAAACGAACCATATTTTTTCATATTGTATTCAATAGTACATAACTTATTATTGTTTTAATATATTAAAAGTACATATTTGAATAAAAAGATGTAGGGATTGATAACAAATATAGATTATCAATAAATAAATCAATTTGAAAGTAAAATTAACTATAAATTTGTATTTTTTTCTTTTGGTATTAATAATTCAAATGACTTTTTTGTTTGGTTCTTTTAGTGTTAAAACGAAATATATATTTACATATGACTGTATTTATATATTTATTGTTAATACTTCTATATAATAATACGAGTAAAACAATTCTGAGAAAACAAGAAGATTTTATTTTCTAATACTTATTTCGTTTTTTTATATTTTTGTTTTTATAATATAATTAACAACAATTGTAAATTAATCAATGTATTTTTTCATATATTAAATATGTATATAATTTAATTAGAATGTTTTGAATGTCTCTATTTGAACGAACATTATACGTTTAAATTTAGGAATATTTATTTGAATATATATTTTGTAATATTCTATAAGAATTCGAAATTATAACATATTTTTAAAAAAATATAGGAAATTTTGCGAACTTAAATTAAAACCCACATATAATAATCCACGGCTGAATGTATTATTACAAATGTTGAAAAATCGTCTCCCGCGTCAAAATAATTGACAATATTTTACAATTTGTTTTTCGAATTCCTTACTGACTTGTAATGGTTTTTACTTGTAAGCTAATTTTTTAATTATTGCAGGAATACGTGTGTCAATGTTGTTGGATCATCGAAAAATATTTATGATAATAACTACTAATTTTTTCCTGATGAAATATTGTTTAAAATTAATTTTAATTGATATTATCAATTCGACTATAAATTCGAAAACATATTATAAGAAATTTTCAATTTACATTATGTAAAAAATTAATTAAACACATTTTTAACGTTAAAATTGATAACTCCAAAGGCATAAATATGTTACGAGAAAAACCAGCATTATTTGTATACTGACAATATTTAATAATTTATGTAGTTAGATATATAATTTTACGTTATATTCGTTAATAATAAATTAATCGTTAATTTTAATTAATTTCAATTAGAAAAAAATATTTGATTACTTCATATAAGATTACAATTTTAAGAAATGAAAATACTGAGTATAAATTTAAAAAAAAAATACTTAACATGTTGTTTGATATCTAGACGCTATATAATTAAGATATCTATGTGTGTGTGTGTGTTTGTAAAATATAATTATATACGATGTTATAATCAAATATTTCTGTAAATTACTGTAAACAAAAAATTGAAAAAAATCACTATTTACGAACACCGTGAACATGTGAATATAGTTCTTAAAGTTACAAAGTTTTCATTTAGCTTTTCATTAATGTTATTTTGATTTTAAATATGAACATAATGATTAATACACGTGTATTGTAATAGTATGTACATTATCTCTTTCATCACATTATGCAAATAACCCGTTTTGTTTTATACAATCGAAATTTTATTGGGACGAGGACTACGAGAAGTGTAGTTGAGATGTGCAAAAACAAAATTTTTAAACGTTTTTTTATTCTGATGGCTCCAGGGAGACCTGTAGTATGGTTTTACGGATAAGGTAGTGTAAAAGGACATTTCCCCTAGCGTATACATTTACATTTTACTCTTGGGAAATTCGTACAGGCGGCAATAAAATAACAATAGTCGAAGAATATACACACTGATCAACTCCTTTCGTTTATATGTAAAACGCTTGCTCGGAATTACGTTTCTCGCTATTTCTGGAGTATAAAAAAGTGCCTTAAAAGTATCTTTCGGAGTGTTTGGATTTTAGAAGATCGTTTAGTACGTGAACAATATCTATCATTACATTACTTAACCGTTTCATAATAATACAATTGAAATATTCTCTAACTAATAGGTAATTGAAACTGACGAACGATAAAGATAATTTTAATCGTAATAAAATAATCATAAATATAGGCAGATACGTATTCTGATTGTAAATTTTTAAAAACACTACCGTTGAAGACATCCAGAACAAAATTACGGAAATTATAATATAAAATATTTATAAAAGATGTAATATAAAATTGCGATTTCAATATTTAGTAAAAATTCATTAACACTATTGTAGTTTAAATTGAAACAACTCGAATACAATTGACGAAAATCTGTAGATTATTAAACGTTCGTATTTTATTAATACGCCATTTACACATTAGTAAAAATCGTGTGTTCGTATATGTTAAAGAGATTTTGTTATTTCACTAGTCTCTTAAACGTTCACATTTCGTACACGGTTTATTCTAGTATTTTATTTTATTTCTAAATTTAATGTATTGTCGTACAAATTTTGTAGTTCACAAAACCAAACGATGAACTAATGGTCTATAAATACATAATGGTGACAAAATTAACTGTAAGGTTTCTATGTGGTTAATTTTATGTTCTTTTGTATGACAGCTGACATTTCGTTTTAGAATTACGTTTATTTTGTTTCATTTTTGTGATCGAATTCGGAGATAAAAGTTCACGATACGTAAATCGAATACGAGAAATTTATAACCACGTATGTTACATATTTAAATAGCGACAAGTAATTGTAATTATTTCGTACGTTTGTAAACAATTAAAGCGATTAATTGTTTTTCTAACAAAAATTTTATCACAATACTATTTCATCTTCAAATCGTATGACACGAAATTAATATTAAAAGTTAGAGAATAGATTTGGATACTGAATTAATTTTTTTCGTTGAAAATATAGTTTGTTTAATTTAACGTTCTTGGGTCCGTCATCCTATCGAAATAGTAGCCTATTTTACACAATAACATATATTATGCGAATAACAAATAAATTCTGTATACATTATTTATTTGAATAGATCGTAATTTTCAAAATAATTTGACTATTATAAAAGGTTTTAGGTAGTTTTTTTATTTCGTTTACAATATTTTTGTTCCATTTAGTTTTTGAGTAACAGCGTTTATATTTTTATAGAATTAATATATAGTATTATAAATTATAAATGTAATAGATATAGCTTAATAAATAATGTAAGTAGTAAATAGATTGAAAGTGTAAAACATCTAATTGAATAACACTCTTGGAGTATATCATTGATGATTTTTAATTATTGTATAATTGGTTTACGATAAGTCAGACGGTATTTTAAAATTTAATCTAAAATGATAAATATCTCAAAAGAAATAAAATAAAATTGAAATACGTTACCGTTACTCCATCGGGGCACAGTAACGAATAATTTGTTCTTCCATACTTCGATTCCGACTGGTAGGTTGTTTTCTGGTACGAATTCGCCACGTTCGAGGGCGTAATTTTTGTGTTCATCACTGGCGAACGTGTAGTCTAACGAAGACCATTTATATAATTCAGTGAGTTTTTGTATAGCTGAAGTCGACGCTAATAAGCACGAAATTACTAAAAAAAAAGCACACAAAAGAAGTAAATTATATCCTTGTACAGAATACACGCGAATAAAATTTATCGATAGTAAAAGTGTGAATGTAAAATATATTTATAAAACTCACGGAATATTACGATACGGAGTGACATAATTATATTTTGGTTTACACTTTTTGATGGCGAACAACGGAATGAACAACTGCAAGTCGTTGGTCATTATTTATAAACCATAGGTTATGGGACTTGGCTTTTCGAGAGAAAGTGGGAATCTGGTTATCCGCCATAACGA
This sequence comes from Geopemphigus sp. TES_GeoC_2020, assembly GCA_025469175.1. NCBI lineage: Eukaryota > Metazoa > Arthropoda > Insecta > Hemiptera > Aphididae > Geopemphigus > Geopemphigus sp. TES_GeoC_2020. The sequence goes on from JAIPRN010000733.1 coordinate 16,851, forward strand.
TAATGTAGTATAGTATACGCTCGATGACATTGTTAATTTCTAGCTAAAATGTGATTCACACAAGTTTTATGTAAAACTCAAAAATTTTTTCAAAACGTGTTGAATAAATATTAAGTATACGACTATTTTCTCAAAAGCTATTTCTCCTTTAAACGATTAAAGGAATATTTAATACGCATTTTTTTATTAATCATAGTCTTACGTTAACAATGGATCACAATAAAAGGTATTACGTATTACATATGTATACCTGTTACCAAAACATGTTAACGCAATATTTTCGATTAACTGACATCGTTTTACCAATGTAAAGTAATAATAATATATAAAACTAAAATGCTGTAAGAAAACAAATTAAAATTTTCAATAAAAATGTATAAAGTTTAATGTGGTATATCTCTTGTCATAACATTGATTCAATTTAATTCTTTTAATGACCTTAAGTTTTATGTTTAAATGTTTATTGTAATGTAAATATATGATTTACCGTAAATATTATAAATTAATTATATGAAATGTTAAATTTTTGATAAAAAGTGCCTATAAATTTTTCTAAAGAATTTAAGTTTTAATTTTGATATCCATACAAACATAAACTTGATAGTAACAAAGACTTATAGTGAACTATAAAAGTCAAATATAGTTTAAAAATATGCGTATTATTACAAACTTTGCACATTTTCGTCTAGAATTTTAATACATTTTATTAAATAATTTGTTTATATTTATGCATTTCAACTTGACTTCTTGTTTCATAAAAATTACCAAAGTTAACAATATGTGATAAAAATTTTTTATTGTATTTAAATCACAAAATAAAAATGTTTAGTGAAACATTTGTTTAATGCGACGTTTATTATTTATTTGATTCGATAATATCGATCTATCCATAATTTATTATACTTGAAAATAAGTATTATGTTAATAAAGATTATCAATAACTCATATATTTATATAAACATATGTTTGAATTAAGTTGTTTATATAGAACAAAAGTATCATGGTATAAGTGAAATAGTATTCCATGCAAATTGATAACAACGCAATCAAATCAATTAACGAAGCGTGAAGGAAGGTAGCACCCAGCCGAATCAGTGTATAAATCTTGTTATGCAAATTACAAATACTCATAAATAAATTATCCGTAATTTTCAAAAATAAACAATAAAGTAAGATATGTATATATATATATATATATATACTATTTATTTTATTTCGTAGATTGCGAACAACGAGAATACAATTATTTTTGTACGAACAAAGTAAACTTAAATAATTTCAAATATCCCAAGTACTTTAATTTATTCAATTGTTTTTACATACGTAGGCGTATTGTGTATACAACCCAGAGTCGAGCTTGAAATCAAAAACGTGTGCAATACGTAAACATTTTGTGCGTAGCTTTTAATTTTAAGCGCTGAAATGTAACATACCGTGTTTACAATGTGCAAGTTGTGCAACAGATTCTCATGGTCAAATAAAAGTGAACTATATCGTAGTTATATAATCTATTTAATAATTAATGCAGGTCAATTGAGTACGTATCATAACTACTTTTATGTGTAACGGTTTAATATTATATTTCATTGCCAAATACTCTAGTAAATCCTGTAATTTATAAAAACGATAGGTATTTATTTTCATTCATTATACGTATACTTCAAGTACAAATCGTCAGTGTTACCATTTTTTTTTATAATGGACACGCTAGTAATCTAATAACATATTTGATCCCAACGAAATGATTTATTATTTAACATTACGGTAAAACACTTAATGTTTCACTTGAATATTTCTACTAATAAGTTACATAATTTAAATAATCAGTAGATATTAATTTTAATTCATTATAGCATAATTCAAGTACATATCGTTTGTGTATTACACTCTTTTCTTATACTATACTAGTGAAATATATATATTTGTGTATATATATACATATATGCATTACTATTCTGATAAAATATTTAATCTGAATAAAAAGACTTACTATTAAATTTCACGTTGGAAAATTAACGTTTTACATAATTATCTCAATGTATGAAGTAAATTAACTATTTGAAGGGTCAAAGAATTGCACGCCTTATTAAACTACGATTTGTTTAAGTGAATACTAATGATAAACTTCATAGCTTGTTGTGAGTAGAGATGAGCATATTACGTATTACTTAATTTTAAAAAAATTGCAATATATGCGTGTAGAAAAAATCGAATAAAACGGTTAAAACATCATTAAATATGTTTAGGTACGATCGAAATTAACATTATTACCTTGACAATTTTCAATCAATAATAAGTTGACGTTTATACAATTGCCGACGTTATACCAATATAATATTTACTTCTGAATTCAATCAAAAATTTAGGAAAATATTCCAGATATAATTCGTGTCTTTGGGATAATTATACTTAATTAGATTACTTTTGTGTAAGGAGGTAAAAGCATAATTGCCATAGTTTTGACATAAATTGAAAATCTACGTATTATTTATTTATTGATTGGACGAATAATTATAGCGATAAATAATTATTACAATCTATGGATATGTACGCAGGTACGTAAATATAGCCTATGGGCGTACATATAATAGTATATTGAACTAAATAAGATTACTTTTACTTAAATATATAATATTTTTTGCATATTTAACTTTGTAATGGCATTGTGAACTATAAAATAAATGAAAAACATAAAATTATATTAAGAATAATGTAAATGAGATTATTTTCTAATTAGGTTATGGTTTGTATAGGCTGCAGCATGTAATATGAATAATGATAGTTTCGGTTCTGATTTGGTAACTACAAAAATTAGGCAGAATTTTCATATTTATTTAAAATATTTTCGAACATTTTGTGAAAAAATACAATACTCGATTCATTCTTTATGTATTGTCATGGATTATTGTTTTCATATTATTCCTGGTGACATCGTTTTTTCCTAATAATTTACGATGATTAGGCCGGAAAGTTTTTATTATAATTATATAAATGAAACAACGACTTAAAATGATTTAAAAGAACATTTTTACGTTTATCTTGGCATAAATCGTCTACAAATTATTGTTTTAGAGGAAATTACATTCAAAATGACCATCTGATTTAAAAGATGGGGTATTATTTTTAAGAAACCATCCAATTCGTATCATTTTACATTTTTTTACTTAAAATTTTGAAAAATTACTTCTCTAAAAATACAATTTTGTTTATAAGGTATATTTGCAGAAAATATCTTTTTTTTATTCGTGCGAAAAAAATTATAATATAAAACAAACGAATAATAGCTACAGTAGTGAAAAAAACGGCTGAAAAACCTTAAATATGAAGCACAGATAATTAACAGTAGATCTCATGCGATCTATTTTTGGTTAAACTATTTATTTCAACCTTTTTACTCCCAATTATGAATAATGTGCTAGTTCAATAGGTATCTAATGTAGTATTGTATTTTATAACTTATATCACCGAAAAAATTGCATAAATATTTAAGTATGTAGTCGGTAATAAAAATCAACTAGTTTGAAACAAATATTAAAACTAAGGTGCTTGAAAATGACGTGTCAAAATATTTTTTTATTTATTTATAAATATTTTCTTAAGTATTAAATATTGCTTTGTATCATAGACGAGAAGACGGATTTTTTAAAAATATAATAAAATAAAATATGTAAAATATAAATTATTCATAATCATTATGTTACACTACTACTTGAATGTTAAATACTTCCTGTATTTTTTTATTTTTTTATTCGTATATTTTAACGGAAGTGTTTTCTTAAAATTATTAGTTATATTAATTGTAAAAAACAGTCAATAAGTATAAATAAACATAAACCGGTTTGTGGAAGACTACTTATACATACACGAAAACGTTAGTTTCGTTAGTACGAAAACATAGAACACGTTAGTATATTTAAACAACATTTGGTCTAATATGACAATAGCTATCGAATCAAAATCGTCGTTTTCATATTTTTGCGTAAAAACTTTACTTGCTTCAAAATACTTTCAAACAACAATTACAGACGACAGGCAGCGGTAAGAATATATGTAAATAAAAATAGTGTGAATTAAAATGGGATTTCATTCCAGAAAAATTATTCAAATTGGATTGAATTTTTTCTTTATATTGTTATGGTTAATATAAATGAAAAGGAATAAAAGTAAAAAAGAAAAAAGAAACGGAGAGCGCATAAAAAGGATCGACAGTGTGGTCGGAGCTTTATACTAACCTCGGCAGCCTCGTGAGAAATGGAAAAAGAGATTAATAAATATTTATGGCGTTTTTCACGGGAATAAATAAACTGGCAAGTTAGACGAATAATATTCCTCCTTATTGGTACGTTGATGATTAATAAAAATAATATTGATGGCTTATACGGTAACAAATACGTTGGTCTCCATTTAAATCACACAAGCGAAATAAACGAGATTAGTTGTGTATTTTAATTTCGCGTGTTGAATTTTGTACGGATTTTGTTTCACCAAATGTAAACGATAATCGTTTAATTTATCTAATGTTACCATTAGGTAACAATTTCTTAGTCCGAAAAACGAATAAATAGCTTTAATTTGACGATGACATTGGTAGTACAAGAATTACATTATTGTTGTTAAATGTATATATATATATATATATATATCTTAAAAACCTTACAAAGATAAAAAACGGTATATATATATATATATCATTCTATTAAAGAATGGAAATATGTTCTTTTACGAACAATATTTTTCCTATATTATTATATGACGCGTTTATTAAATCTGAAAAATATTGAGTGGACGTTTATTCGGAATTTGGTTCGTACAAAATGAAATGACGCTACGCGTTTAAACATTATTTGTGTTATATATTTACTAAATGTTGATAATCGAAAGACCTTAAATATGTTTGTGTTGTCTATATATCGGACGATTATATTATTTACGTTCGTTTGATTAGAGTATCGTTAAAAATTTAATCTTACAAATTGAATCGCGGTTTAAAAAGTATTAACGTATATTCGTCGACAACAATAGTATGGACGCCAAATGCATTTTTAAATATAAAACCTTTCACTATACGTAATTATTTTCTAATATTCCAAAGAATTATAAGCCCATTCATTTGGAGTTTGAAATAAATGTTTAATAACTATGTTGTCATCGTTGTATTCCAGACAACAGTTAATTTCCTTACTAAATGTGAATTATTATTAATGTCTATGTAAACATCTTGATATATCTTCATTGATATTCTCTACAATAAGCACCGTGTCTGCGATAAAATTTAATTTCCATTCGGTTTGTTTCCAATAACTTTTTCACACATTAACGTGTTTCTTAATGTAATCATCGTAAGATTAACATAATGCTTTAAAGATTCTTTTATTTTCGTACGAATTTAAATAAATTGTGTATTATTATTTATCGGTCAAACGAATACACATCTTTTGCACATAAAATTACGAATAATTTTCCATTTTCTCGGATTTTTTGTTGAAAAATGTTTCATTGTTTTTTGTGTGGAAGGATGAAGGGGTGAGGAACTTTTGTTATTTATTTAAAGCCAAATATTTACTTACACACAAATTATTTATTTCACAACAATTGGTATCAAGAAGTTATCTATTGATAAATTTACAAAAATAGTATTTTTTAATGATTCTGCGTAGTGTTTAATCTAGCTGGTTATTTCTTTATTAATGCAAACATTCTCTCGGCATATTTTATATCACATATTTCGTAATATTAAATTAATGGATCATGGAATGGAATATATTTATTTTACAACGCTACTATCGTTATGTAACATTGACACATTTTATTGCCTATTACACCACTTTACTAAAATATTAAAATGAAATACAATTTTAATTTTCTCTATTATTTATAGATTTTTATATTTGATATACTATATGTTCTCAATAATTATTTTTAAATCAATACATACACACATGTATGGAGGAAATAACATATTAATTTTAACATACGAAGGCTCTTATTGATCATGGTCACTTTTATCAATAAAAATATATATAACATAAATAGAGTTAATATTTTTTAAATTAAACTTTTGTAAGAGGTGTTTTACACTTTGTAGACATGAAACCGAAAGATTATGGGTAAAATTAACCTTCTGTTTTTCAATTTACTTTAATGAACGTAATTAAAGGTATTTATATTTGGAATTTAACCTTAATATTAACATTTTATGCAAAAAAAAGTATATATATATATATATATATATATATGTTCCTGGATACTTTCTATAAAAAACATGAGACGTAAAATTATTTTTATTTGTTTTTATAGATACATACAATTCCAACGCAATTATTAAATTGTTTGTTAAAATATATTTGTTTTATTTCAGAAACAAAATTTTTAGTTGAGAGAGTGTTTAAAATAATTTTTTAAATTCTACACTTTGTATTATTTTTATGATATATTAATCAAAATTTCTTATTATCACAAAAATATCTATAACTATAAAACAATATTAATCGATACAATATTAATACGGGTATATAGGAATGAAGTATATCTACATAATTTAAATTTAATTTTTAAATTCCTGTTTAATTAATATATAAAAATATATATATTACAATTTTTAAATAATCTAGCATATAAATGACTTTATTATAATTGTAAAATATAATTTTCGTAAGAAAAATAACGACACGTTCGTAATCTAAAGTAAAATTTTTATAAAATACAATTTTCCGGATTTATTAGAATTTAATAATATAATAATCAATTTAAGTCACAAAATTTTAATTATTTGATATAAATAATTTTAAATTTAATTATTGGATTCATAATCGTATAGTCTTATTATAAAATTTCCAAGTAGGTTTAATTAGAATAACTTTGATAAAATAATATAATTTATCGGTGAAAACAGAAAAATGTAATTGCTTAAAACTAAATTGATTAACTAGCTAAAATTGGACGGTTTTTATCTCAAAAACATTAATAAAAAAATAGCGTGATCGAGTCTTTCGTGGATTATTTGTTCTAAATTCAAAATTGGTTCTAACCGTTTTTTTTCGTATCAAACAAAACACGAAATCATAAATGGCGAATATTTTTTTTTCAAAATATAAGACTATTGAATTCATGCCTAAAGTGTATTGCAAAATGATTGGTTTCTTTTTACGAAATTCACCTTTACAAATCATTTCTTTTTTCTATTACTATTTTATCCATCGATATTTTTCCTTCTGTCGTTTTTGTCCTAACCGTATGTTCCCTTGAATGTGGATATATACGAGTGTAACTGACGTAGATAGTCCGTGTGTTTAGTAAAATTGCTCGAAAATTCGGTCACCATTTTCTATGTATCCACACCGCATTCAATACAAACATTTATCAAAACACGACCGCAATATGAAACTCGTTAAGTGTACATCCAAAGGTATTGAACATTTTTCGATATTGTTGCTAAATTCACACGGTCAGCTTACGTAATTGAATTTATATCTAACCAACATATAGTATAAATCTAGATAGTAATTTACTTTATAATAATTATCGAACACGTGGTAATTTTAAAATATTACGAAAATTCCCACGTGCCAGACGAAGCTCTTTATTTAAGGTTATGTCTTTTGTGAATGTATTCATAATTCAAACGATTGGTCATGCGATAAATTATATTTCGTAATTTGTTTTTAATTAAAACTAAAACGTACGAGTTTACGTATATTTGCTGTAGATGAAGACGTAAAGTTCGACTGAAGCGAAATCTATTCATGGAATAAATTATATCTCGTGTTCCATAATAATAAGAAAGATTTTAAGTTATCCTAAGTTCGTAATGTCTATTTGAAATGTAGAAATACAACAAATGAAAGAGCGGAATACCAGTGAATAAAAACGTGCTAGTACTAAATACATATTCGTATGAGTATAAGACGTTTAAGACGTTTTTCTAAGACGTTTAGCCGGATAGAAATCGTTGTGTCATATTGTATTACACAATTTTTGAAAACAAAACGGAGTACCACTTTCTATGGTAAATAAAATATTTGTAAAAGTCGGCGAAAATACGCTCGTATAAAGAACCAATTTTTACATAGCGACTTCGTGGTCGTTTAATAATAGTTTCTTCCATAAAAATGTTCGGCACCGTAAATGGGTCCTATACATGAGATTGAGAGAATCTTTCGCTGTCTTAACATTAACATTTATGTGTACTTAAATGTATAATGACCCTTTTCCCCTGTGAGATTATAGTCGGCAACCATGTGCTACCGTACGTAACCATTTTAATTTATATTTTTTTTTTCTAAATAATAAGCTTTAACAAAGTTAATAACATTGCGTAACTCGTGTTCATATATTTTTATGTAAATATCTCGGCAAATAGCGCCGATATCTATAGTAATTTTTGTTTTAGACCGTCTTTACTTAACGCAATGCAAACGTTTGAGAAATAAAACATGAAAGTACCTATAGTATATGGGTTTTATTTGACCATACTTCAATAACAGTTTTATTATCAACGGTAGTTTAGTGTGTACTCTATCCTATTGTGACTTTATGTATATTATATACGTTTAGTTTATTTTTAAAACATTATGTATTTGTTATTATGTTTCTATGGAACCAGTTTATTTTTGTCGCGGATAAGTGAAAATAACATATATGTAACATTAATACAAGTAACACAACATTTTCCATCATTGTCTTAAAAACACATCGTTTTTATCTCCTTCAATTTCACAAATGAATGTCGATTCTTGAAATTAAAATTTTTTTAAATACTTATCCTTGGTTTTACTAATTAAAAACGAAATACAATAAGCGAATAATCGAAATTCGTATATTTGAGTGAATATTATAAATTTTAAATTACCAAAAAATAAAGCATTTTATAAAAAATATATGACGTAATATTGCCGTTCGTATTGACATAAATAATTTACTTGGATATATATTATATGTAACAAACAACGATGTGATTTTAATGACTGTAGACATATGCAATAAGTACTATATGTATTACGATGGTATGTTCTACATTTTCAGATCGTTTTGTATACGTTCCGTATTAATTATTTACAAATTCTCTATTGAATGGTTGAATTCATGACATTTCTTTATATATGTATATATAATCTACACTTCTACATACTCGTTTATAATATATGTGTTATGAGATTCTGTCAATATAATATAATATGATATAAAATAAATAATGAATGAAAAAACCTGTTAACAACTTCATCAAGTCGTGCTTGAATAGATATGGTTACAATGCAACAAATAAAAAAATTATAAGGTAAAAAAAAATTCTGAAAATAAAAATTTCTTACCCCTTGTTAATTATTTTTTGATACGTTTCGCCGTTTTTCGAAGACTAAATCTCTGATACACTTATAAAATATTAAATTTAGCCCCGTGATTATTAAACAATTTAAATAATACCCATTTATCGATTTAAATAATTGTTAATAAATTATTTAATTTCATAAAATTATTATTCATAACGAGGAGTTTGATATTATAAATTGTGCAAACAACCATATTAAAAGAATAGATAATGATAATAAATTAAGCATATCTTATAAATATATAATAAGGATATTCTAATGCAATCAATTTTGTATCAATTTATTATTTTCGTGTTCTTTTTTATCATAACTACTAGAAACCAAGGCTAAAATTATTGTATTTACAATAATTTTCGATATGATTTTAACTAAAAATTAGACATTAAAATAAACTGTTTTATAAATCTAATTAAAAAATATATTGGTTTTTGTTTTTCTAAATTTTTTTTGAAGTTTATAAAGTTTTGTTAGTAATAGTATTAGGAGTATTGTTGGCTAGTAAAAGTTGCTAATGAATAGATTTATTTCGTTAAAAGAAAAGGATATTTTTATGAACTTCTATAAATTATAGAAAATTAATGACTATCCTTAATAAAGGTATGAGACTTAAAATTTTTATTGAAAATAGTTATGCAAAAATGACAGTTTCATATATAGCAATTAATTTTTATTCGTAAAATATAAATATTAAATGAAATAATTAAAGCATAGGACTTTATTGATTATTAAGTAAAAAACATAATTAAAACTATTTAATACAACAAAAGTTATGACATTTGATAATTTTTATGGTACACACTGTATGTATGCGAATAAAATAATAATCGATCAATGAAAATATAATGTTTATTGCCATGAATACATAGCAGTTTGACATTTTATAAAAATATGTAAAAAACCTATTACGAAGAAGTGAGTGACATTATATGGATGAATAATGATTTTTCATTCAAAATACCATTCGGTTTAACTTTTTATTTTTCGAGTAAATTGCCCATAAATGTTCCTAATTTAAGTTTGAATAATTCTTTAATAACTTATGTCTTGTAAATATAATACATTCTATGGTGTTTAAATTTATATATAATATAAATTCCTTGTGTCCAAAATTACATTTTTAGATAATCAATAGTGTTAATATATTAAATAAAGTTTAATAAAAATATATATTTAAAATTCTATATTTAGTGTCAAAGGAATGAAAAACAAAAATTTAGCCTATAATTAGAATTTACAATTGTAGCTTTCAAACCTTTTTTTCTGTTTGTGATACCTTCTTGGCCATCAATATCATATGACTATTTAAATTTTCAATAAAATTTCTTTAGACCGAAAATTTTTAAAAATTAATATTAATATATACTAAAATCACTGACAATTACTCTTTTTGTATGTTTTTAAAATATATTTATTATATTTATATATACAAGATGTGTAAATAAAGTAATGAGACTGATAGCGTGATGAACAGTGGTGCGAGTTAATCCCAGTTGTTCTCCGATCATTCTCACCGTCAATCGACGATCGGATCGGACAAGATCCCGAACTCTGGTAATGTTTTCATCATTTTTTAAAATTGAAAGCCTTCCACTGCGGAGTTTATCTTCAATCGAATCTCGGCCTTCTAAATATGCCTTAAACCATCTAAAAACCTAGACCCTTGAAAGCACACTATCTCCATATGCTTGTTGAAGTTTTTAAAAATTTTGCTTCGCACTGTGCCTAAGTTTGAAGCAAAATTGGATAGCATACTGTTGCTCGAAATGTTGTCACTCATTTTCAGAACGTACAAAAAAAACCGGTTTACAAAAATAATCGCTACGGAACAACGCGTGACTCTAAAGAGTTCAAACTTGTACTAAATACACATTAAATATTTATCTACAAATCTTTACAAACCGAAAGTCATTAGTGTTGTCAGATAGAATGCTACGTTATCAGTCTTAATACTTTATTTACACACCTCGTATATGTATATATAGCAAGTATTTATTTGTTAAAAGTATTTTGTAAAAATATTTTATACTTTGAAAATTGAAATCGGATTTTTCATATGTAACAATTAATGTGGGAGATTTTCGTTTTTTTATCATAATTATCTGGAAATTATTAAATATAACTTTTTAAAAGTTTTATTTGTGTTCGGTTTAATTTTAAACGTTCAGAAAACTTTTTACCAAGAAAAGTATTTATGCAAAAATATATAGAATATTAGTGAATGGCCAATAGTTCTGCCATTCCTTTCAAAATTTAAAAATAAAATGTTGTTCCGTTGAACTTTGAATGAGAAAACATTATTTTTATACTGTAGGAAGGTAATTATATTTAAAAAAAGAAAAAATATAGGAATAATATATTGTTTTGATTATATCGGTTTTTATACGTTTTCTTTTTTTGCACTTGTTCTTAAAATATTTAATATATATGTACAATTTTTCATGCACATAAATTTCATGAAATTTATATTTATATATATATGTGTGTGTGTGTTGTGCGCGCGCGCGTGTGTATAAAGAAAATATATAAAATAAAACATTACCTATTTGTATATTCTATTTGTAGTCTCATGTAAAATAATATTCGAAAAATATAAATATAGAATGGCAGGTTTGTGAACAAGACAATTTTTGTCTAACTGTTAGACTCTAATGTATGTAGTTCGAAAAATCAATTATGTAAAATTTAATATTCGAAACTCGAATAAATATTATTTATGTTTAAAAAAATATACGTGTCGAAGGCGAATACGTTGGATTTAATTTAATTTGGTATTCATTCGATAGTGCAACATCGACGTTAATAAATGCGGTTAATTTAATGGGATTGTTTGGGTTTGTGTACACTTTGTGTACTGAACGAAAAGCGCTACGAATTGTCGCGTAGGTATATTCGAGTGGATAAACGGTGGGTATGTTGAAGTCATTTCGCGGGCCGAGTTAAAAAAATTAAGAAGAGCTTGGTTCAAAGGCATCGTTACCAATTAGTCGTATAATATACAGAATTATTTTAATAGCGTTATCGAATTGTAGGCGTTCGCGAATAAAAATATTGATGGACAATTTTGGGACATATTTCGTTTCTATTTGCTTATACGGAACGCTATCGGTTCCCGTTATCGTAGTTAAAATCGAACTAATAACAAAAATAATAATCTCGTTTAACGATATTGTCGGGTCGGGAAAGTTAAGCGAATCCAATCAAGGTCGACGCCGCTTTTAAATCTGTTAACATTTAAACGCGCCCGCAGTATTCGCTTGTGCGTAATACCGTAATTATTTATAAAGGAAAACTATTATATAAACGTGTATGTAAATTAATACGAACGCACAATATCGTAACTATACAACACATTTGCGTACATAGTTCGAAATTAATTACGTCGTTCTTGTGACGTATATTTTTTCTATATATACGATGTTAATTACCCCACTTACGGCGATCCTAAGAACGAATACCATCGGTTTGTATGTATGAATAATCTTGTTTAAATCGTGTGTTCGACTCGTGTTATTATTTAGCCTTATATTTTTCTCGAATCGGACAACATATTATGGGTTACTATAACCGTCGTTTACGAGGTACAATATGATTTAGAACAATACGAATACACGTATTAATACAATTGCGTTGATTGGCGCATGTCGGATGTAACTCGAACGGTTTAAGTACAACGTGTTATTGAAAAAAAACGTTGAGTCTAAGTTAATTTCGGTTGTGACAATTTTCGTGAACGCGCGGATCAATTGCTTAATTCGTAATGCAACGCACGTTTAAAATTATGTAAACGAAAAATTAAAATCCGATTTTCGACCGACACGGAGAAAACGTGCGAGTCGTTTATCCGAAACGATTTTCACGCGTTCATTTCGCAAATAAGTACGTACGAACTACGGCCATAATTATTTGACAATTTGAAATAAATGTAATCATTAAATAATTATATAACGCGCGATAAATCGATCGAAATAAACGTTTAAAACGGTAAGCTACGGAATTATTATGTCATTTCCAAACGTACGAATAACGTTATTACGTTCGTTATTTCTTCATAAATTATAAATAGAACAACATACAGAAATACTGTAATTCAGTACAGAGATTATTACTTCTGTTGTGATCATTTACTTATGATTGGTACTGACTGCGTTCTACATTACGTAATCGATAAAACTTTTGTAACAGTTGTTAGAAAGTAAAAATAACACTACGTCTTTTCTTGTTACAATTTATTATACCTTAGGTCTATAACACAATATATATATATATATATTTACTAGCATAACGGAACGAATATTTTATAGGATTGAATTACAGTTCGTAGAATATACGTGGATTTTCAACAAATTAATATTGAAAATGTATAATTAGCATTTTTTTTAAACGTTTATTAACGCGTATAAGTATAAATTGTATATCGAGAACGCTAATAGATTTAAAAAAAAGTATATACTGCTACATAACAACGAAAAATATATATTATTTTGATTGTATTTGGTTTAAAATTGAATGTTTTCAAAACGTTTCGATCTGTTTTCTGTATAATATATTTAGCGCGGTTTTTTATATAAACATAAATATATAGGATTATAAATACTAAATAAAAGTATTTTAGAATTTGTGATTATCAATTTTACGCGTACGAATGTATTTTTTAAATTATATTTACGTTTTGATTTCAGCTATTCAAAAATGTCGGTTAATAACTTTAAAAAACAATTTTTTTCTGAATAAACGATAATTTAAAATTGAAATCAAAATATATAACAGAGGGCTACTTTATATTGTAGCGTATATTTATATGTTAATTATTTAGTAGTTACATGACATAATCGACGAAATTATAATTCAAAATCAAGAAAAATGTTCACGAATTCGTACAAATTATTTTCGTAAGGAAGTGTTAAAAGAACTCATTCAATCGTATAATAAATAAATTACAGACAATAACGACAAAAGGAAGGCATACATATTTATTTGAATTTAAAAACGCCCGAGCACGAATGTGTTTTTAGCTTATGATTATTTTCTGTGCATCAGTCATACTTACTAGATAAACTGGGCTATGCCGTCGACGCCATACACCCCATAATGTTTTCAACTCGATCGTGTTTACGATATTGACTACATTTTTATTATTATTAATTTTTTCGTCTCAAGAAAACGGATTTGTTTACTTGTCCGTTATCGTTTTTGCACGACACGAATGACGTTTTAGGTCAAAAACGAATTTACGTTAAAATCTTATTGGTTTCGAAATAAATCGTCGAATGGAGACGACGACTTTCTAAATGTTTTTAAGATTTAGTTCATTTTAGACGATTAAAATGTTCAAGTATAAAAACATTTGTTTTTACAAAAATTTAAACGATTTAGATAATTTTGATGGTTGTTTACTAGAAATGATAAAAAAAAGTAATTATTAAGAGTCGTAAATTGGCTTTTTGAATGTTTTTAAGGAACATAGCGTTCATTTTATGAAATAGGTTAAACATATTTACATATTAAATACATTCTCTTTGGAGAATACGGTGAGAATGTTTCAGAATCCCCGGAATACAATAACATTTCGTATCGAAAAATACACGTAGTTATCGAAGGTCCGAAAATAATCTTAAATCGTTGCGATGCAACGGAAACGGGAATTTATTATAGAAGTCTACGTTGTTGACGTGTGACCATTGTTGTTTATCACTAAAGTGGTAACCAATTTATTCTTCTTACTGTAACAAGTATCTATGAAACGTAACAAAAACATATCGACGCAACACTCGAACTGTTTCATTTCCTTCGGTTTCCTTTGGCCATTTATTAATGGTGTTCCGCGGCGAACCTTACCCGTTGCTCCCGCTCGGGAATTGAACACTTTGTACGCGCTGGATCTGAACCAAACGCATTTAACGAAGCTAATAATTTTGCACTAGGTCGAAATTTCGTCCCGGCCGGAAACTTTATTGAAGACACACCGCTACCCGGCCGAATTATAAAGGTTTTGTACCGGCGGCGATGGTGATGTGGCGGCGGGCGGCCCGGGTGGCTGACAGTGGGTGGTAGTGATATCGACACGGGCCGATTTCTTGGGGAACATATATATTTAACCGTACATTATGGTTTCGTAGTAAACGCTTCGCGCGTCGGCCGAACCTATCATGACAGATATCTGATTGTAGGTACACCGATTCCTATACAACGAGATCGAATTTCAAAAATAAATAATCCAAACGTTTACGAAATCTGTTTCGCCTGAACTAAACTATGAATTTAAACAACGTTCCTCCTATCTATATCAATTTAAATACCAATTGAGTGTTTTGTCTTTTGATTTCGTCAATTTATCTTAGCAATAACAGAATTATTTATATTGTTATTACGCTTATATTTTTCGACAGGCTTTTCAAATCGACTCCGTGTTATATACCCTTCTTATTGAAACGCTTCCGTGTAAATAAATAGCGTATTTTTGTATTTTTATTCAATATTGCGTCGTATATCTAAAGGTATTAGTTTTTACGTGTGCCCGCGTATTTTGTATTTTGAAATTATAATTATTTAAGTGGTGTATGTGACTGCGAATTTCTATATATATATACGTGTATGTGTTTGTCGTCAATAACGGTCGTGTTCTTTTGTAAAACCCAGCTTCTCTTTGAATTATTTTTCCAATTAAAGATTAATCGTCGCTTTTGAATCAAAAATTATAATACAACACTGGCTTGTGTTGAAATATGGAAAACGAGACAAGTGTTCAGTTCCGGTTACTAGAACCCACTTTTTTATAAAAATATTATTTTAAAAATATTAGTGGACACAGTATTAAAGTCTTCGCCATTTTAAGTACACAATAATTGACGATTTATTTATGCGTGCATTTTTAATTATACATTCACGAAAACACAATTAAATAATAATTTAGTTTAATGAATATGACCAGCGAAGTCAGTTATTAAATTGACTATTAGCTATTGTGAATATAGTTTACGACGTATTAATATTTGTACAGTGTCACATTATTATATTATTGTCATTTATCGGTTGTTTGACAGCTAGTTGCCAAGTTAAATTTACAGAAAACTACATTTAATCGGTTTATTTGGTAATTGCGATATTTTAATCGATTTAATTATGCGATTCGACAATTTTAAACAATATTGTGTTTGTTCTATTGTATTTTTAGCTCGATGAAATTTTTACTCAATATATAATTTGAATGTAAAATGTACGAGTGTAGAATGAATAGTCATAGAATTTTCATTTTTCAGTTATTTGAATTCCATTTGAGCCAATTTGAACAATATAATCATAGTGATAAATAGGAATAAAATAAATATTAGTGGAGTAAAATTATTAATTTATACTTTTATTAAAAATACGTTATATATACCATACTATACTTTAAAATAATTTCAATAAATTTCTAAGTTTGAATAATATGAGGAATACATATTTTTTAATTTTATTTTATTAGCTTCCAATGTAGGAATATATAATACGTAATAATAACAACATTTATTATAATATACATATATTATTATAATATATAATACGAATATTTTTTCGATACAATTGTTTTGAATATAAGTACTTTTTTAAAACTTGCATAGTAGAATATAAAATTTTGTTATAGCATCTTACTAATTATTACATACATTTAGATAATAAACTATCGTATGGTTTTCATATTTGTTCAAAAACTACTGAAATATTTTAAAATTTTGTAGTATGATATTTAAAATTAATTTACGAATATAATGTCAATTTACGTTAGAATTGTACGTCATTTGTATTCCCGTATAAACTATCGTAATTGTAGTTAAGATGTATAAAAATTTAATAATAGATTATAACTAGATGATCTCAACATTTTTTCGCATCTGGTAGATAAGTATTTAAAATATTTACGAGGCAGTTTCCAAAAGTAAGGGCCGTCGGTAATAATAAACAATTATAATCTTAAGAAATAAGCCCTTACTATTCGAATATGACTCATAATTGAATTATAAACATCATTTTTAAATGATTGTAGCTGTATTTAAGTTAATGGGGGAGGGGGTGGCTTGTAACTTTAAAATATCGTTCAGAAGTTTTTGTTCACTAATATTCACTATTTTAAGTAGCCGATGTTAATTATCCATATTAAATCCGGTAAAAGGAGAACTTAGAAGTACCACGGGCCAAGAAAGATTAAACTACTTATATTTAATAAACATTGAAAGTAAGTTATAATTGACAACAGACTTTAAAGATTTCGTAGATGACTTTACGAACTAATATGCAGACAAATCCATTTTAATAAAAAATTGATTGTTGTATCGAACTATATATATATATATATTACGTTTTGTTACGTATTATGTTATTTATTTTTTTATTCTGTAATCGAATCTGTATTTTAAAAAATATTTTTACCATGAATTTCAAAGGATAAAATAGTGGAATAAATAGTTTTTATATAATATATATTTATTATATTAAATAATAATAAATATATTTAATATATAATATATATTTCTTATATTATAGAACATAAAAAATTAGTTTAAATATATACTTACTCGATTTTGGAACATCAGTTTAATGTTGTTTTATATATTAATTTATTATATGAGTACACGATTTTTACATTAATCATATTACAATATTGCGATTAATGTTACGTTATAAAATTTAATTTTATAATTTAATAATTTCGCGAATTTAGAAATTAACCATATTCCACAATTTTATTATTTATTTGTTTGCATTTTGTGTTTATTGTTTTCTTTATTTGTATAGTTTTTTTGCAAACAGTTGTGTTTATATATATATATATATATATATGTTTATTTGTGTGTGTGTGTACAGAAATGAAATAATAAAAAGTAATATGTTGTACTACGCATCTGACCTAACCTTACCTGAGGGTCAAATTATGGTCAGATTTTCCAGTAAACATTTTTAACTCGACCATTACTTTTTTAAATATATATTTTTATAGATTATAATAATTGTATTATATAATAATAATATTTATTTATAATATAAATAAATCTATACTAAAGTAATGAATAAACCATTTACAGACATATTTTTGAACTTTCGATTATAGTTATATAGGTATATAATAATTTAACGGATATATAAAAAACATAATGCGAATAATATAAATAAAATTTTTAAAACGAAAATTTTTAAACTTAGATATATATATTTTTATTTAAAATTGTCAATATATATACTTAAAGTTTTTATTTATTTTGTAACAAACCCCGAAATATATTTGTTATGACAACATCAATGATTTTCCTAACCCAATAAATACTGTATCTATTATTGTAATTGTTACTCATTATAGAGTTATATGATGAATAAGAAATAAAGTTATGAAACATATAATAACATTAATTATCAAAGCAATCTTTAATAAAGTTTCGATAGTTCAAATATTTAAATTGTATATCGTGTTTTTCTTTAATGTTTAGATTACGGTGTCACAATAACCATTCAATTCTGCCTGCAAGAATCGAGTGTTAGACGATATTTTTTAAAAGTTTATACAAATGTAAGACTTTGACAAAAAAAAAAATGAACATTTTTATCGAGTTAATAACGCTGTTTTTACAAAAATATTAAATAATGTAAATTAACTATATAAATATTACGAGATCAGTTTTATTAAATATCTATTATCCGTTCATAAGATAATTATGTTTTTAATAAAATAATTGTTTATAATAATAATAATAATAGCAATAATATTATAAAAAATTGTAACGATATGCATGCCCAATATAATTGTCGTAAGAGCGAACATAGTTTTCCGGGCCAGTGAGTGTATTGCCGGTAACGTATAAAAAAAAAAAAAAAAAGAGCGAACATAGTTATTTTAGATATTAGTTCCTTTGGTATAAAATTATTATGGTTAAATATTTTACAATTCTATTTTAATAAAAACGAACTTACCCTTTAACCACTAAGAATACCGTCTATGTTATTTATGAATAACGAATTATAAAACTATAGAGAAATATTATTTACGACTCGTTTAATAATAATAAATTACAGAACCAAAAATTATAAAAATATATGCGTTAGCATACATGACAGATGCTTATCTCGTTTCGGTCAGGGTTTAATTAACTATAAAAAAGAAATCGTCTAGTCTGGTATAGTTTAATCGAACTTGTACCCTTCGCAAATCTATTCATCAAAATTAAATTAAAAGGCGACACATATTTGTAAGTTTTCAATTCGCAATTAAAAACGAACAATATCTATCGATATCCAGAGGAACAGTCCCAAAAAGTACGGTTATAACGGACAACGTCGAAAGCACCGCAAATGCTAAACGTGCCGATTTTACTAGCGATGTGATTTTGGTTAACCGTTTCATCACCATGATTTAACCTTGTAGTTACCGTTATAAAATATAAAAATAACACATTAGGCTTTCTAGATGATTTCGTATTTTAGTCAGCGTATGTGAGTGCGGACACTTGATATGAGTTACAACTCCCCAAGAATTCTGTATTCCAATGGACGAGTAAGGTCCTCCCTATGAACTTTTCTGTGTCTTGGCTTATTTAATATTGTCGGCAAATTCGAAGAAATGGAGTCACCGATCCATCGTTTTAACCAAATTTTTTTACGCTTTTAAACTTGAAAAGTGGATACGGCTAACGAGATAGGTGATTTTTTTATCCATTTTATACCATTCGTCGCTTTATTTGTTTATTTCACTTTACCTCACCATTTAACTATTTCATTCATTTTTTAATTCTTTTTGACGCCAAACATTAACTGTAATAATTCGTTAAATAAGAAATACGACAACTCAATTTTCCTCTTATAATTTTGAGTATTCATTACTTTCCTCCTCTTCACCACTATGACAATTCTTTCACTTTTATCTTTCTCACTACCGCTTAGCCATAACCTTTTTTTTTACCCTTCCTCCATTCTTTTTGGCGTTTCATTTTTTCTTTATTTAGAGTTATTACACAATTTCGTAATTAATATTCAAATTCCACAACGAATTTATCTTTTATATAACATCGTATAATATAAATTATAGTATATTTGTCCTTTATTTCATTTAAAGTACGTTTTCAATGTATATTTTCTACAAAATCTAAAGTGGCTTATTATTCAATGAAAATTAAACCAAGTTTCAAACTAAATTTATTTATTTTTTCATCGGCAAAAATTCGTGAGATTTGCTCGTTTCAAAAATGAGATTTCGTTATAAATTGTATAAATCAATTGACGTATTGTAGTTACTTTTTTACGATTTATATTTCTCATGGCTGAAAATATATTATAAAGATTCCAATTTATTTGTAAGGTAAAAACTTAAGAATTTAAGTCTTCTAAGTTTCAGTAAACGTGATTGAAATTTTTTGTTCCAACATTGTGATAAAATTATAAATGTAATTTCTGTAAATGATTTACAGATTTCAACATAAATACTTTGCTTACGGATTAAAATGTTTATATAATTAATTTTGAAAATTATTTTACGTTCATTATTTATTTAGAAATTTTTAAGATTTAATATCAATTTACAAAAATCCAGTAAAGAATAATATTAGAATCATAATTTTTCAATGTTCTGAAATATATTCACTAATGTATAAATATATATTACTAAACAAAGTTATTAATCATTCATAGAAAATAAAATGTTTAATGATATGTAAACGGTTTATATGTTTATAGTGTTAATGCTGAATTATAAAAAAATGACGAATAACAACATTTATAATAATGTTTATTTAGAATAAAATATGAAATTTTAATAAGATAAACACGTATAATTAAAAATGAAACCACTTGGTGATATTACTATAGTAAAATACTTTACGAAATATAACGTTTATGGAATACAAGAAAAAAATATTATGTACTAAAAAAATTGAAAAAATATTTTAATCTATTATAAAACAAAAAATACTTATAATATACCTGTGTATACCTTCATTAGACAGCCGTATAAGGTACAAATAATTGCAATATTACAACAATTTATGTAAATGGAAGTTGATCAATATATCTATGTGGTCTTAAATTCCCTTATGTAAGTTTTTCATTTTGACAAATTTTTCTGTTATATTTCAACTACAGATGGCAAGAGTTTCACTAACTAGATAATAAATCGCGAAAATAGTAGAAATCTAGATATTAATTTAATATTTAAATCATTCCCATCGACGTTTTTTTGAGTAAATAAATATGACTTTATCAGAATTATTAAAATTGTTCTATATCACAAGACTTTCGTTCTAAATTAAAAATAATTTACATTTTGGGAATTTAGGTTACGTTGTGAAGATTTCATACTCGATGAAGGATAAGGTTCCATGCAGGAATTTTGGTATCTACTTATATAATTCCATTACTTGAAATTATAATGTAGAATGCACGCGAAAGACTGGCATAACTTAAGTTATTTTGAGCGATGTAAAAAATAATTATAAAAAATAATTTTATATAAAAAATAATTGATAATAGATGAACGAAATAATTGATATGCTTGACGATACTAATGCCGTTGAGAAAAATGACTAATATAATACGCGTTCTAGTTGAGGAAGAGACTTTTGGAGAAATGTTCATAAGATAGTAATGCGACGAATAATGTTTGTTTTTAAACTTTGTATTGATATGCAAATCACAATATGCATTCAATCGGATAATGACTTCCTATAGAGTGTAGAAAACCGCCACTAAATTGCAATTAAAACTACACACTCTATGATATTTCGATCCGACTGTAAAAATAGAACAATTTTCAACGTTATTTTTAATTCTTTGATCTGTAGTGGTGAATATTTATGGAATGAGATTTTTTGGTCTACTAAATAAACCGAACGTTATTATTTAAACACATTTAGGGATCCCTGTATTTATTATATATATATATATATATATATATATATATGCGCTTTCAATCGATATTTACATAACTTTATGAGTTATCCTCGACAAACTTTATAAAAGTATAAAGTGGCGTGCACGTGTATATGCGTGCATACACACATACATATATATTTTTGAAATTTATTAAAATACAATATTTGTAATACCCAACGATATACAGGTATATTATATTTATACGCATTTTCATTAGCTGTACGTGGCTACTTAAACTTTTCGTCTATCTATTAATAATAGTTGTTATGGAATCAAAATAAATGCGTTTAATTTTAAACGCGTTACGGCAATTCTTATTCGTTTGTTTAAATTGGGAAATTATTTTTACGATTTTTCGATATTTGTACTCGTTTATCTATACATATATTTCTTGTCATTTTCCATAAGATAAAGTCGCGATATTGATAAACTAATACCGGTATTGAACGCGGGAGATTTTGGTAACTATGCTGTCCTTTTTGTGGAATATTTTACAAAACAAATATCTTAAGCATGTTGTTTATTATCGTGATGACGGTATCTTATAGTCGGTTCGATAATAATATTGTGCTTGATATTGTATTTTAATCCATTGTCCAATAATTTGTTTATTCCGACATCAGGTATAAAATTTAAATATACGAGTAACCGAGTTACAAATATATTTTTAGGGAAGATACCGGATAAAAAGTCGTTATATTTGTTTATGGTTCTGTTTTTCAGTACTAAGAAGCTCTACGTTATAATAATGTTTGTCTATTATGGTTTATTTTCGGCTTTTATTAAAAAATAAAAAACAAAAAAAAGACTTCTACGCACCTCACCATTGGACTAATTAGTGTGAAATACCGTAGATTGCGAATGCAACCGTGACAAAGTTTCCATTAAATAAAATTGAACGAAAAAAAACACACGGAAGAAAAAAACAACCATTCGACGACCACACCCGAAAATATTAATTTACTTTAGTGCTCGACCCGGCACATATACAAACTGATTCCCCCTCGCACCTTCCATTGTACTACTGATCATTAACTCTCTTCGGAATATTATTAATGAATGTTTATTTTACGTCCGATAATCTCGGGGTTGCAGAACGAGCAACTATTGCTGCTCATCGGGTCAACATCGGGCCAGTAAATAAACATTCAGCGGTTAATATGATTAACTTCACAATCAACGTGTTGGCGAAATGACGACCGAAACGTGTTTTCCACGACAATACCACGCGTTATATAGCGTGCGCGTAATCGATCGAACATATCGTAAAAGTCGTCCCCCCGCGTCGTCCGTATCGCCCTTGTGTCTCTTTTGAATTAAATTGCGTCTGAATCTTCGGAATTGAATGTTTCATTACCGTCACGTTATCTTTTGCGCACATGGTCAAAGGATATACAGAGTTCATTTTTTTCTTATGCGTCTGTTACTATCGTTTGTACGTATTTGTTTATGGTCTATACAACTAAATGTACCTACTGGACGCTATATTTTACGTATTTATCGGAAATGTAAGTGACGTAAACGTTTACGTTTTTATATTAATAGGTTAGATTGTAATATTTAAATGCAATAAAGAATGGTTGAAGTGATAAAGAAATACTAGCCATAATTATCGTTGAAATAATACTGTCGATAATACGCGTCTAAAACGTGTTTTAATGTAAATAAATAATACGAATATTGTTTTCTTCTAACGGAGAGTATAAATAAGTTGTTTGACATAAAACGATTAATAATAATATTAGTATCGTAAATTATTCAACGATTTTATCGACATGGAAATTTATTTTAAATTCGTAGTCGTTGAAAAATCCACCGTCGAGTGTTTTTAACTAAATAGAAATTGTGGTACGATCGCCGACGTAAACGTAATAAGATAAATAACGGAAAACTTTACATTCGCCCACGAAAAGTTTAGAATAAGTAGATAGATATGAAAATATAAGAACGTATGCTGAAGTTTGGTTATTGAATGTAATGTCCCTTTGTCACCGAACTCACCTAATGTAGATTAATCATCGAATACATATTTATAACGCTTGGGAAGCATAGTAACTAACATGATAGCAAGCACCGCGTGGAAAGATCGACTGAAAATATTTCGTTTAAAATTATTTTTTCTAGCAAATCCGACTTGGAAAATATTATACGTGAAAACTTCTTCAAATAAAACCTACATAATTAACGTACCTTCTTATCAACCTAAACAATTTATATTCAAAACGACGTGGTGACATTCCTATTGTAACTTCCTATTGCCTGTTGAAAAGCTCTTCATTACCTTACGTTATTTATCCTATAATTCAATTGTTGGATTATTAAGTTGTCACAAATCTAATTCCAACGTGAAACTAGAACTCCAGAAATCATTATTTTATTGAACAGTTATTACTGTATCTTGATGTATTCGTATAGGTTTTTAATATCGCCTAAGTAATTTAATTCGATAATGAATTTAATATTAAATAAAGTCTGAACATTTTTTTACCGTATAAAATGTCGATTGCTTAGACAAATTTATACAAGTGCTAATAATAATTATTGTTCGACGAACGGAATGAACTATGTACTTTGATTATTAAAAATACAAATATCAAATCTATTCGAAGCATTTTTTTTTTATTAAACCGTTCACATCGTCGTCAACTTATATTTCCCACGAACAGTTGTCAGTAGAGTTGACACGAAAAAATAAGTACCTGATGACATAAATCCTGTATAAGGTACGCCCTACAACGCAGTAGTAATTTGTCTACATCATATCAATGTCTTAAACTCCAAACGATGAACGGTAACTGTGAGTACAAATATGTTTAGTAATGAAAATAACTTGGCTTTTTAAAACTACGTTGAATGTAACAGTAGATGTCAACTACAAGTATGCTGCTATAATATTAGGGATATTTCGAAAATAAAATATTCCTTTCACGACGTAGACGGAATAAAATGTATAAAGGGAGAGAAAATCTGACAAATTCACAGAAATATTTTAATCCGTTCGGATATAAAAAAAAACAATGGTTAGGAAATAACGTATAATTTATTTATTGCGTTCACGGGAGAATGGAAGACAGTGGAAGATAATAATTTGAAAATAGTCATTATTAAAGTGGACAAATCGTTAAAGTCCAGACTCATTTTCGAAAATTAACGCAAAATTCTCTTATAAAAATAGTGGTCAATCACAGAAAAATATTTACGATTTAATTATCGTTGTATGTTGATACAAAATAAAAGTTAAATGAGCTACGAGAATATCTACCTTAAACGAATTGAAAGCTAATTAAATAATCAAGTACGAATATTTGCATTTCAGTTTCAGTTATTGTAACTTATGGTTGTACGTAATTTATTCATTTTATTTCAATTCGAAATGCATTTAAATGTGCGCCAGTTCATACTGTACTAATTTGATTCGACGCGTTGTAACGCCAAAAGCTTTGTAATGTAAAAAATAAATAATAATAATAAGAAATAAAATTCGATTTCTATGAAAACAAATTATCAATCCATTTTTATTAATTAAACCGCCCAAGAAATAATTGATTCTTGGGAGATTTAAATAAGAGAAGATAATGGAATATGGTACGAACTAAATTTTTCACGACGTGTCGGCTTTCCGGTCGAATTATTATTTCGGGGAATATTTGTTTCAAATATTTATTTTCGTCAATTATTCGGTATATTTTAAATTTCGATTACAATTTCTTATTTAAATATTAATCAATTATCGAAGCAGTCAATTAAATCGCGTAGAAATAAATATCGAACATAAGGGGAAAAAAATTGGACGCAACATTGGGTCCGTTATGTTTCAAATTGAAATATAATATTAACTTTATCGTCAGCAAATAATAATAATTCGTGTTCTGAACATTTTTATATAAACGACTTGTATTTAAAATCGGTCGAAGACGTAATATAATGTCAAAAGAGTCGTGGGTGTTTGTATACGTAAATCATTATGCGAATCTACGGGTACGTTAACAATAAAAAAAAACGACGATTTTGCACGCGTTGGAGTTATAATTGCGGAGCCTTCACAAAAATATCGTTTACAAAGCGATACGTTTTTGAAAAGAATACTTCGAAATTGATCTTTGGTGATTCGTAAAGGGTAATTGTATATCGCGTATTTATATTATACGATAATAGTTAGAGATATAATGGCAATTAAACGATCGATGGCTACTAAATGTTTAACAAACATTTTCCAAAGCAGCAATATAACCGAATAACGTATTTTTATATTTACCAATTCATCAGTACGTAGTACACGATGTTATAAATAATTTTACATTCGCTAAATAATTTCGAGTGATGTCTACAACGTTCACTAACGCCTACTTTAAAACCGTCTAATTGCGATTTGTATACGTATGCAACAACAATACGACACTGAAAACAATTCATCCGTATTTTCTTTACGACGATACGTAACGTATTAATGTTCGCGACCTCAACTAATCCTACTAAAAATACAAATAAAACACGCCGTATTATTATAGTATTATACAATACTGTGTTATGTTATTGGCACACGGTAAGTCAACGTATTTATCTATATCTATATATAGATAAATACGTCGCCTATATCTTTTATAGCTTTAAGGGTATGTTCGAATATATTCCATTGTTATATTATTATACATTGTTCATGTATATTTATGAATTATTCACTGTTTGGGTTTAATGTTACGTGTAGGTATTAATATATACATGTATTCATTATGCATAAATTTTAGTTCCGAAAATGAAAAATAAATCATCAGACACGAGTGTTTTGATAAAATGCTGTAAATGTCTTTCGAGAAAAAATGATCGAATTTGTCGCGTAATTGTCGATTTCGTTTTGCGAGAATCCACGAATACAACACTTGCATTTGAAATTCCTAACGATTTTGGGCAACACAATTTACGTCGATAGAAATTAATAGAATTCCGAATAATTCTACGACTGATCCGGTATATCAAGGACGCTCATTTCGACACGTGTGTATAAGAGATAATTTTTAAACGGTTTAAAACAACTGGTCTTAAATTCCATATATATAAATATATATAAATTCCATATATTGCTCGCGTTCGATTTCGAAAAATGTGTTTTCCCTAGAAATTCGTTCGTAATACCGTTATATCTCAATTTTTTCATACTCGTAACATTACTTACCGTTACGTTAACTACATCCGCAGTCCGTCGTGGTATTATTAATATTGTTTCCGCTTAACCTAATTAACGCGGAGAAATTTTACTTGTATATAAGGAACACGCGTACTTTAAAACGTTTTATAGATTGTGTTCTAAAATATTTTCAATTCGTGGGCATTCAAACGTTAAATTATTATTTAATCATATAATACACGTTTATAATTATAAAATTTACTTTATTAATGAACGAATGTAATTTTCAGTTCAGTTTACTCAACAGTAAATAATACATCATGGCGTGTCAGATCCAAACACTGTGTATCCTTGACGACCATTAGGTACTAAAATTCACTAATATGCAGAAATATGTGGAAGATTCCTTTTGGAAAATCGAAGGTAATTAATAATTATTATTACACCCGGTATTAATTCGATTCCTATACCCATAGTCTTTAGATAATGGTTTTACTTCAAAGGAAACCGTTGGATAAAATTTAATTCGGAAAGGGCTTATTTTATTATTTCGGTTAGTCTTCTATTCGTAGAAAAGTTCCTGGGTAAATAACGTTATTTATTACAGATTGCGTAATGTTGTTTACGTCAAAATGTCCTACGTAGCTAAAATTACGTTAAAACGCAAAAAAAGTGAATTTTTTTATTCGAAAAAAATTTTTATTATTTATTAATAAAGTAATATTATATATTAGGCCTATATTATATATATATATTATATTAAACAAATTACTTAGTAATAATTACTTATCCATACAAGTCATTTAACGTGTGATCTAATTATTTGTTTATCTATTACGGTTTATAATAATGTTATATAATTTATTGATCTAAGTTACCGATTGATAAATAATTTTACTTGATCGAACGGTACATTCACATTGTCAATCAATATGAAACGCTCGAAAAATGTTAATTAGCTATAGTTTTTGAGAAATTTTTCTTGCCGAACCAATGTTTAAAAATTTTCTATTCCAAAACTATCGTGTTGTTTGCATTCCACGTAGTCTTAAATTAATCGATTAATTAATCGTATTAATAAGAAATTATTATTTACAAAAATATTACTATATATTTATATATACTATATTTTATATTATTAAATTATATAACGCACGTTAACATTGTGCAGCATATATAGAGATAATTATTGTGAATTTTAATAATTTTTTGACAAATTTACTTAAGGTATTTCAAAATGTAATTTTCAAAAGACAAAATAATGTAAGTACCTACCACACGTAAGACATTTACAATTTTAATAGTATAGTATAAAACAATCGAAAGATACTAATCTTAAGAAATATTTTTCGAAAAATAAATATAAATAAATAAAAGCTAGCAAACCACGGATGTTGGGAACGTTGGTCTGAATGTATAACTAGAAACGTGTTAGGGTTGTATTATTATTTTAAATTTGAAAGGAATCGTTACATTTGAAAAACGTTTCTGGAACGAAACTCCGTTTATTGTAATTCTTTGTAGTTTTTGAGCTTCAAAACTTCACCAACTTGAGAAAAGTTTTGACAAACGATATTTTAAATACCATTAAAATATTATACGTCCGAGTTGTATTATGTTTTTAATTTCAAATAAGTAAAAGTGCATATAGGAAATGGATATGTTGGCAATTTTACTAGTTTTGGTTTCTTTACAATTTTCGGTAATTTTTCTACACACTTAAAAAGTAATTGAGTAAACGGAAATACGTACGGAATAGAAGAAAACAACAACTGGATACAATTTGCAACTTGAAGTAACTCGTGTAAAATTAACGAAGCACTAACTCTTTTACGTTAGAGTTTTCATGGGAAAAATAAATAAAATAACGCGTCGTCGTAACAACGATATATTAGTCTCTTCGCTTAGAATTGTAAAGGAATATTCAAAAAAATTCTTTTTAATAAATGTTTCGAAATTTTATTTACTTTGCCTCGGTGCGTTTTTAAAACTCATTCTGCGAAAATAATACCGTATTTAACTCACCCATACATATTAATGTACTTCGTGTGAATTTCAATTTTACATTTTTCTTACATTCGATAATTTTTACGTTAACGTTTATTAATTTAAAATTGTACAGAACACCGTAGAGGTTCACTGTTTTGCATAATGAGTCTACAAATATGCAATAGGTCAGTAGTGTTTGGACGCGGCACTCAAACTAGATATTTCTGGAGGAAAATACTAGAGAGAAAATCGATTGTTCACTAATTGACGTTTAATACAAACGTTATGTTTGTTTTACTACATGCCACAGAATTATTGGCGAACAAAAAAAGTGGATGTCATTATTTGGTAAAATAAAAACTATCGACCGAAGATGATGGCCGCGAATGTAATTTTGTTTGTTTTTCAATATGTTATTCGTGCGTGTATCGTATCGTGAAAAAGTCCATTATTAATTAATCACTTCAATAATCGATAATCGGTCATATTTATCCGCCACGATAGTCGGTGAATCGAGTGCCAGGATGATCGTTTTTGTCCTACGTTTATTTATATATATTTATTTCAATCGTGGACGTTTGAACTCGGGCGTAATATTATCATTTCGCGACGATGACGAAAGTCGCTACAACCGAGCCGTCTAACAGATATAAATCAATCGAAGGCGTTTCGGTTTGGCCGTCGTAGGCAATTGGCAATATACCGCGGGATTTGTAGGCCACCTCCATTTACACCGTAATAAGTGGTACACTATCGTAACGTTAACCGATATAATAATAATAATAATAATAATAATAATAATCATTTCAACATTTTTACAGATTAGTTTTGAATGTAATGTCACATCATGGGGGATTTGTTCTATTCGCGTAGTATATTTCTCATCAAACTCGTCCGAATCGTTGGTTTTCACGTCAAATTTGTCGTTTTATTTAATATTAAACGTGACGTCCGACTAAGTCAATCATTAACCAAGTGATTAATTTCACTATCCACTTATTAAAAATATTTAGCAATGACGCTCCCATTAGTACACAATGCATGCACGTGTGTTCGTGCGTCGAACGACGAAGGTTTACGAATTATTATTATCGCGAACGGAATTTTATATTATTTATCGTCAAGATTGTTTAGCGCTTAACCGTATCAATGTTAACTCGTTAACGCGCTCCAGTTAAACAACAGTGATTTCGCTCTACGTGCACCCATAGAAACATAATTCTTCGACTACCGTTCTTTTTGTTCGCGAAAATATTTCGACAAATAAGTAGAATCGTCTTTTCGATTCTCTCACCGGTCTTGCGATATTTTATCGTTGAAATGCTGCACGTCGTTACGTGACCTACAACTACCACCGCTTCCGAGACAGTTTTCATTTTCTTATTCCAAATATGTTCGGAAACGCATTTGCTCACTGCGTGTGACTAACGATTTTTATTGGTGCGCTGTATACCTCTCTGCCATTATCGACTTACATTCCCGGCAATATCGTTGAACGTAATTTCACAGTCTAACGAGCTATTGCCGAAACACGGTGCAGCTAAAACATCAATCAAATATTGTTTTTCGTTTGCACGAGGAAATTTCGTTTATTTTTATAAATTGATTTTATATATATGAATATATATATATATATATAAATCGATTTTTATAAATTTTTTAATAATTGGAAATATTTTCTACGCAAACAATGACGTAACGACTTATATTTTGTTGAACTAGACGTTATCGGACATCGTTTTCCGGTAGTTTTAATAAGACGTAGGGACTTTTAGGGTGTCGATTTTCTTTTTCTATGTCAAAAATTAAAACTTTCGTCGTTAATTTAACATTACGATCCACCAATTTGAAAGTCGGAACAGTTTCTATATTCCTATCTATTTGCGACACAATGATTATCGCTTACTATCCCTATCTAATTTATAACTTTTCGATAGATCTATATTGAAAATGTAACGCGCTTCTGTTTCAAAACTTTTTTACAAATTTAATAAGTCCGGTTCAAATTAAAAATTGAACTCAGTACCTATAGGCTATTCATAACAACGTAACGGAAAAACGAATAAGCAATCGTTTGTAATGTATTAACGATGACGTTCCAATGAAAAAAATTTTATATATATATATCGTAAGTTTTCTTCAGGCCAATATAATCTGTGTTTACTTAGTTGCCATTGACAATTGCGTTATCGAATTTTGAATAAAAATAGTTACAAAGTTCACAAACGCGGTTTTCATTAAAAATGTATTCATACAATTACTATCGTACGTTTATTATTCATTAATATTGTCGCGGCAGCGTGGTTCGCTCAAAGTACTTGTTTCCATAATGTTTGGAGTTAACGTGCAATATTTTTTATGTGTGTTCTATCATTAGAAAAATGTTTATCGTTTTATTAAATTATTATTGACACCATTTTTGGTCGGCTTTTGTCGAATACGTTGGACAAATTAATAATTGTTATTTGTGTCGCCTTAATATCAATCACGATTGATAAATGTCGTCGTCTAGGACGATCAAAATCAAAAAATTTAGGACAACCTCGAACATCAGCGCTACTGCAAATAGTCAAACATTAAGAAATGAAAGCGCTCACGATTATTGATTACAGACTAAATCCGTTTTGTGATCAGTATATTTTCCCTTCAGTGACACAATATATATTCGAAATCCGATTCTCGGGTATTTGACATATATTGTTTTCGATAGATCTCTAAGAGCAATATCACGAGTCCTGACGGTCTGGAAATAACAATTTTACTTCTCATCACCGCTCCGATCTATGCTCGTCTCGAGTGATCCCATGTACCAAAACGTGAATGGTAGGCGCATAAATATCGTTCGATTTGTAAAAAAAGGCTATATAATACACTCGTGTGCATAAAAATATTAGGCATCTAACTTACGACTAAAAAATTTCGTTAATTAATGAATATAAATAAAAAAAAGAAAAAATCGCTTAAATTTATTTGAACATTGGAAGATAAATAACGGCTTATATACTCTGTTAGTCATTTAAGATCGAAAATACGCAAATACGTTAATGTAAAATAATATATTGAAAATAAAAATATAAAAAATATGTTAATTTATAATTCGTCGTTTTGTTATTTTTACTATGTAAATCAATTTTTTATTTAATAAAACGGTAAAATAAGTTGTTCGTTTCGTATTCAGTTAAATAATTGTTATATTAATGTATTATGTGTAAATTATTATCCGTTATGTATTTGTTTGCATTACAATTTTTTTTTATTAGAGTCTAAATGTTTACAATTTATGTAATACCTTGATTTGGCGAATATATTCTGTCTACAATCAAAAATAAATATCGTGTTCATCCCCGATATCAAATAAAATTGGATATTTTTTTAATCGCTTATGTGAACGTATTGACACCTGTAATGCACGTTATTCTGCAGTTTATAAAATATCTTTAAAACTACTCTAGTGCCAAAAAGTAAAACCAATATTAATAAAACGATCAAATCTCGATTAGAAGAACCAGAACAATTATGTTGCGTTAACAAATATTTAGTATTTTCAATGAATAAAACTTTGTATATATATTTAGTATAAACATTTAGTATAAATATTTGTATAAATATAAAGCGAATTTATCATAAAATGTATAGCGTTATCATTTTTTAAGTAATTCAACTAAGAATTGCGCTTTAGAAATAGTTTAAATCCAGAATGTGAATAAATTGAATATTTGCAATGACGTGTATTATTGTAATTTCATTGTTGAGGTACATATTTGAAGTAAAAAGCTCTCCAAAATATTCCCATTATCCTAGTCGATTATCGATTAGGAAATTGAAGTTCAAGTGTATATTAAGGAGAAAAAATCGGATTTCTAAAACTTTCAAGATTATAGAAATCGTAATGGTTAATACATGGTACAGTTATTCTCAAAGCACTATATTGTTACTTAAGATTGTATTAATAAAATGTTATCAGTTTTTTAATCGTATAAATTCAGTATTCCATACGCGATAGAATTTTGTGAACATTTTTATTTATACCCTGAATGTTTTATATATATGTATACATGTGTATTTTCTTTAACTAATGTATATATTCACATACAGCTACTATTCATACTTTTTTTAAAATTATTTAATACACAATCTGTAATTATTATTTTACAATAAACGTATGTGATGGAGATATTTTGGCTTGAAGGACAGGAGATAAGAAGCCACCTTGGAGACACTTAATGGTAGGAGTTTGTTTTTAAAACGTTAATAAGAGAGGATGAGACTGAATACCAAGGAAGGGAGGGAAGTATAAAAATTTTAATTTAGCATGTCATGACACCAGGTACGTTTGAGCCGCCTTCTGGGGTCACCAGGAATAGCGTTGTTGGATAGTTCGGAAAACAAGGGATTGTAATTGAGAAATTTGAAGTGTAAGCGTTTGTAGTAGGTTTTTGCAACGTTTTGGACTCTTGGAATGGCTAGGTCTCTATGTAGAGTGTCGTTAGATATATAATATAGGACTTTGGTTATTTGACGGAGACATTTTGATTGGAACATTTGAATTTTGTTTAGATTTGACGGTTTTGCTGTACCCCAAATTTAGCTGCACCCCAATTTAGCTGCACCCTAATTTAGTTGCACCCCAATATTCATACTTAAAACTTAAATAAAAAGTAAATTTTTACATTTGATCATGATTCTTAGAATATTTTTTTATATTTGAAATTAATGTTTGAAGAATGTAAAAGTACACAATGCCGTAATATTTTTTTAGAATAAAGTTAAACGTTAATAAATTGAACATAACGGCGAGTGTGGACAAATAGTAGTTAATTCAAATTATCAACATATAGTCATAAGTTATTACTGTAATAGAAAAATATTGAATCAAAATATAATTTTATTATGGATAATATATTCGATATATTTAATTTATAGACACACCAGGAAATTTCGTATAAGCATTGATGTTTACTAATTAGTATACATTATTTATATATATATATATTATTATGTAGATTACAAATTATGTTAAATTGTGTTTCTCAGCACGCACTGTTTCAGGTATTAGTATGGCTAAATACCATAACATATAGTCGTCCGTTGCACAGACTATTATAATCGAGTAATATTTTCGTATAATAAACGATTGACAAATGGTAGACAATTTACTTATCGAATTTGTTTTTGATGAATGGGGTACATTTTCGTCTTATTTAGTGAGCATTTTTTTATTTCCTAACGTTTGTAAAAATATTTCGAACGCGAAATAGGTGGAATTTAGTTTCGTGTTCGTACTCGAACAAATTTTTTGCATACATACATAACAAATAATATTTCGCTACGATTGTACGTATACAATTTTAAGACTTGAGTTATATGTCTATGTAACCTCATGTTACTGCATGTATCCTCCAGTACATTACAGAATGATATTATTATAATCAAAGTGAATGAGCATCAAAAATTGTTCTTAGATACACGGGTTGGCTGTTGGATACACGGTTAAAACTTCGCTCGATTCAGAGAAGTATATAAGCTGTAATAATATCCACGTGCATCATAATGACAGTAATTAGTTAATATAGTTATTTAAATAATTTATTTTGCTGTAAAATATATTACAAACATTATATTATTTTATTTTAATAAAAACTAACTGACACTCGAGCTCCTCAGAATATCGATCATATTATCAAAGTTTAACGAATTATAAGAACATACGACTAATAGTTGTATCTACAATAAGAAAAATAAATCACAAAAAAATATAACGAAAAATGCATGAACACATACAATAGGTGATGATCATCTGAGATAGGGTTACATAATGGGGAAAAACAAATATTAGGTCGTAGGATGAAAAATTCCCACGAAACACTTTAGTAGACTTAAATACGTACAACTTTATGGATACCCAAATGGACAGACACAAAAATGATATAAACATAAACGTAAATATCAGTAACAACGCCAAGGCCAAACACGATGAATTCTATAACGAGAAGATCCGGACTAATCAATTAACCACCATGGATTAACCGTGCTGATGTTATATAAGATAAAAATTACAAGGGCAATCTATAAAAAGCAGTCTGAAGCGCGGTCTGCAAAGAAGTATGTAGGACGGTTTGTTGGGCAGTATGCAACGCAGTCTACACAGGCAGTCGGTTGAGCAGAAAAGGCACCTCCATCCAGCAGAGAGAAGTCTCTCTTCTCCTCAAGCAGTGGAGGTAAGTCTCTCATCAGCTTAAGTTCATTACATTTGACGAAGTTCCAGCTATGAGCTCCAGTTACTCCGATAATATCTGCATTTGTCTCTTTTAACACTGTCGGTGAACTTGGGAAACGAAGATACCGACCCAGCCCTTTTATTAATTCTTTGCTCAACTTCTAGTGTCCCTAGAACGATGAAGCCGTGCACGGCCGGCTAGGAAAGAAATCATTATTCGCTTAAAATTAATCGTTAATTATATTTGAGTATTTTGACTGTATTCGATTACACCACTTTATATCTATGTTCATATATAATTTACGCGTTCGCGACCCCGAACTGTAATAACTTATTAAACTCACACCCTCACAGCATCCCTTTTTCTCTTAACCTTCCTTTTTACTTTATTTTATTGTCTTTTAAATTATTACAATGCATATATTGCTTTTAATCAAACACACCGTAAATTAGTTCCATTAAAAAACGTTACTCATAGTGTTACAAAATAAATTTAAAAAAATTGTTTTCGATATTGTTGAAACACTACTGTGCTGCTGGAAGGCATGTTTTTAATTAATAACTCTATTCAGAAATCGAAATATAAAAGGTATACCGTATAAACACATTTTTGGTTCAGCGATTGGATGCACTCAAATTTGAAAATCTTTTCATTTGTTCCTTGTATAACTTTATTCAATTTAAAAATCCTTGTAGGCGATGTCCGTGGGTCCTCAGTGATGTCACGGATGAGTGCATAATATAATTACCAAGAACTTTTATTTAAAAAAATATTCTTTATTTCGGTCGTCATCGATTTTTATATAAATACGCCATTAAAACTCTTATCACGTTTGGTTAGAGTGAAAAAACTACAAACGCGCTGATATAAATACGTGAGCGAATTAATTTATATTTGGTATAATAAACAATACGTATATCTTCGCGATTGGTTTACCGGAACATTTATGTGTTTACTATAAGTAGGGAATACTACAAAATTGTCGTATAATTATTGGCGAGACAGTTATAAGTAATTTATTTTTTGAAGATGGTTTTAAATTTCGGTCGTTATACAACGGGATTTTTCCTTTTGGCTTTTTTGGATTTATTTTAAGCACAACATATTATAATAAATAACACTTGAAAAGTTTCCGTTCTTGTTTTCTTTTCTAAAAACTTTGAAAACATAAAATTTAACTTAGTGTACTGCTTATGTGAATCACACGTTTATTTATTATTTTTTTTTTATTTTTGTCGTCATACTTGTTTTGTCAGTTATATGACACATGGTGAGTGCAGAAACTTGTTTATACTATGCACCAGGAGATATTGATTAATAATGAAA
This sequence comes from Geopemphigus sp. TES_GeoC_2020, assembly GCA_025469175.1. Taxonomy (NCBI): domain Eukaryota; kingdom Metazoa; phylum Arthropoda; class Insecta; order Hemiptera; family Aphididae; genus Geopemphigus; species Geopemphigus sp. TES_GeoC_2020. The sequence continues at coordinate 53,717 of JAIPRN010000733.1, forward strand.
TCAGTAATTTACGACCGGTTTTATCTTGAATTTCCGTATTTGGAATTCAATGTGTATATAATGTTCGGATAAAATGCGAATACATACTAGTGGTGAAATCTGGAACTCATTAGTTTTATTTCGGATGATTATGTTTTACTTATCCCGAATAATTGCAAAAATTCCCGTAAATTTCAATCAATTCATTTTATTATACGAATTACGGTACCGAAAACGTTGTACACGAAAAATACGATTTTTCTAATCCGTTATTTAACGCTAACATATAATTCTTAATCAATTGCTTCGACAAATTTGTATTAAAAGCAATTACGAGTAAAGCGTTAATTCTTTTGTATATATGTACAATATTCGGAAAATGTTCTAAGTATTTTTTTAGGTTGGTACTTTTTTTATGGATCTCGACGACACGTCATTTTTCAATGTTTTTATACGAATATTACGAATTACGGAATTCCATGAATTAACACGACGCTAAAACGAGAACCGCCCATCAACTTACTTTTTAAGTTTTCGAGTAAAAGATATTGTAATGTCAAGTAATGCGTTATACATTTTATTTTGTGATCTTAAACGCAAAAGTCCCGTCAATTAGATTATATTAATACGTAGTTATAATTTTAGAATCTAAAAGATCACATTATCTTTGACAAAATTGACGTTCTTCAAATTAATAATTTCATTAAATAATATTCGAACAGAATGTTCTTGCAGCGCGTTTCGGTTCGTTGATATTCACAATAAACGGGTTCAAAGGTTGTATTGATTTTGTCATCGAAATCTTAACATTTCGTTTTAGAAAGTACTACAGATTCGCACTGACTTAAAGTGTCATAAAGAACAACGGTGTTGGTAATATTTTCACATATATGTGTATTTTTATTTTACATATCCAAGTACAATAAACTACAAATCATGTTTAATAATGAAATATAAACTACAATATCGAAAAAACAAATGCGATTAGGTTTTCCTTAATTATTGACATAAACTTTTACTGTACAACATAATTTATTAACACCAACAAGGAACGTAACAGTATGTTATATATATACTTGTGTGTATATATATATATATGTATGTATATATTAATAATTTATATCAAAGCGGACCAAAAGTCCATATTTATCACTCACCCCTATAGAATGAAATTTTTTTTTGACGCGTTCAAAAAGGAGAAAAAAGAATATTCGTTATGTCATAAGCAAACCGAACTTAATATCAAAATTATAAATAAAATACATAAAAAATTATTACATTTAATTTTTACAATTGTTGTTTTTTGTTTTTAAATATTAAGACATTTGTATATCCTGTAGATCCGTCTATATGCATATATATATAGGCTGCATTGTTACGTTTATTACGTTGAAGTTTTTAAAAACATTATATTTATTCTCACTATCCTTAACTAAAAAAAGAGGTTATACGAAAACAAAATATTAACATTTTCTTCTTGAAAAATTACTGAATATTATATTAAATATAAACGTAATACTCAATGTTATGAGATATTTTTTATAATAGATTATCAGCAATCCATTAGAATTTGCAATAGGATTTTTTCTCATTTATTTTGATAGTATAATTTTTACCTTGTAGGTTACTGAAATAGTATATTGGCTATTAATTTTATTTTGGAATGAAATATCATTAATCATTGAAGATAAACAAGGTTTGTGTTTATTACCCATAGAATACTTATGTGACGTGATATTATAGAGACTTTTTATTTTAAAATAAATAATTATTTGAGGAACTTAAAACATCTATTTTGTATGAATGTCAAAAATATTTATGTGGTAATTTAGCGAAATTTAGATTTCAAGGTCATTTATAAAAATTTAAATAAATTACGCACGTTAAACGTATATTATAACATGATATGCCAAAAGAGAACTAGCTAATGTGTTTTAATTAATAATGATTTTTTTGAAGTTTTGTAATGAAAATTATTTAAAATAACTTAGAGTTTATTATATAGCTTTATAAAAATAAATAATAATAATAATAATAATAATTAAAATAATAACGACTGCCTTTTAAATTATAAATGATATGTGTGAAATGTTGTATTGAATAAAACATTAGGAGTAGATTAATTTTGAGTTGAGTATATGTGCTTAGTATTTGGATATTAATCGATATGTTGTGATACACTATTTGAGATATCAATATATTTTATGTTTGCTCTTTAGATTCACATATTACTATTACACATAGGGAGTATATTAGATGCATATCGTTGTATTGTGTTTATTGTCTAATTGTCGTTTTAAAAATTATTATAATATAAATTATCTCTTTAAATAATAAAAATAAAAATAATAAAATATTATAAATATATTATAATATTAATAATTAATATTATTAGTATCTACATTTAATTAAAATAATTTAATACCAGAATAACGCTAATAATATCTATCGGACGTATGTACTAATGCTATCAACTTAATTCATGTAATACTTACTCGGGACATGAAACAAGATAATATATAAAACACTAAATTAGTTAGTAACGCGTTTTTATCGTATATATATAATATAATATAATAATTATATAATATAAATAATAAAAACTGACATGGTTTTCGAATATTTTTGTGTTATTTAATATAAAGTGTAATTAATAATAATTGTCCATATTGTTCCGTATTCAGAAATTCATATTATTATTTAAACGTACTATTATTTTATTGTCTTTATATTCGATGGTTTAAAATAATTGTTTGAATCCTTCGATGGATTAGAATAGTTAAACTTATTTCTTAAAGTTTTCTTATATATTATTTAAATATTGTATTTCGAATAATTTATTATGGCCCTTAAGCAGTATCGATAATTAAGTTGATAGATATAATGAATCAGTGGTATTGTTAGAAACATTTCAAACTCAACATTAATTGATTGTTACAACTAATACTATATTTATGCATAGAGTATACATTAATTTTATGGAAAAAATTTGTTTTTTTAAAGAAAATAACAATTAAACTAGTTAAAATACATTTTTTTATTTAAACATGAAATGCTTATCATTTATGTAGTAAAACTATAGATTGTCAAGTTTAACCTACTGACTTGGTAAAAAAAAAATGAACAATTATTTTCCATTATTTTTTACAACGATTATATTTACTTTTCTATTTCTCCGTTATTTCATATGGTATTTTGGGTTCTATTCTCTTTATACCATTTTATCATTAATATTTCCACTACAATAAATGTTTACGTGATTGATGATACGATTTAAATTGTCAATGTTCCGTATAAATGTCAATAACGACAATAATAACTTTTCTTAAATTTTATTCGGCTATATTCGTTTTATTCTTTCGATTTTCGAATATTTTTTGGATTGTTTTTTATTAAATGGATTTTGCGCACATTGTGAGCCGATATATTAAAGGTTCATTAGACAACGACATTTTTGGTAATATATTTTTAAAAATATTTTGAAAAGGTTTCTTTTTCATAAGTACGCCGATTATAACAATTAGATTATAACGCGACGTAATCTGTATGTCCGGTACATAATGGCGGTGGTGGAGGCGGTGGTATATCGTCCGAAGATCCACCGCTATTAGACAGCGACGATAAGTTCGTACAACTTCCGGTCGCTGTGATTCGCGGGCCCATGTTGTCATAATGTGGTATCACCGACTTAATGGGTTGATGTTCTTTCAACCGTTTTTTCCTCGGAATGGTGGCGTAATACGACGAGGCCGATGGTAGATGATTGGTCGAACTGGTACCGACACTAACGCTTTGCTTTTGTCTATGCTTCATGTCTAGTAGGTCGGGATATCTACATTCTGAGTCTGGAGGTTCTTGGCTCACCGACACCGAAATGAAAATATTGCCGAAACCACTGACCGACGGTAGGATACTGGTGGAGAACTCTGGCGGCGGTGGATACACTGAAACGCCGGCGTTATGGTCGTGACTCTCGATTGTTATGTGCACCGGTTGTTGATCGCACACGGCGGCCAACGGAATATTTTGCAACGACTGTTCGATGAGCTCGAGGTCTTGGCAAGATGATCCGCCTAACATTTCGCAGCTGCCCGCCTGCGTGGTCGATATGCTTGCGTCGAGTAGCCGTTTGTCCGCGTCGCTGAAACTGGTACTGCCTTTGAAGTTCGTTTTACCGTCGCGATGCGCCCCGGGCTTTTTTACTTGACATATGCAGCATGTCAGCCCGATCGCGAATAGTACTACCGTCACACTAGCCGCCACGCAAACCATCACCAAATATACAGATTTCGATTTACTCAACGTCGTAGCGACGGCAACTTCCGGCAGAGCCAAAGATACGTTGGCCGACATTTGCCCGCGGGAATTACGCGCTTCGCACGTAAATTCGCCAGCCACAACGTCCGAGACGTTGAATACATTTAAGGCGCTCCATATTAGATTTTCTTCTATCCAAGTACGGTTCTCTTCCATGCGGTCTGTATAGTTATCTATACTCTGACCGTTGAAATACCAACTAACTTCGGGTTCAGGATCGCCCATTACTTTGCAGGTAAACGTAACGTTATTACCAACGTCTTCTAACACGCTACTCCCGTCGATCTTCACTACTGGCGGGCACGCGAATTCGAGCGGTTTAATATTTTCCCACAGACTACCCGACAGTATATTTGGCTCAATGCACGACAATGGATGGGAATATAAATTCGACGCGACGAACCAATTGCGAAAACTTCTCAGCTGACAATCGCACACCCATGGATTGCCGTCTAAAGAGAGCGTCTTTAGTTTCGATATAGGCAAGAATACGGTTTCTGATAACCATTTCAATTTGTTTCCGTTCAAATTTAACGATTCCAATGAAGACAAATGCAAAAAGGCATCTCGGTGTATTCGCTTGATTTGACAGTGCTGCAACTCGAGTGTCCGTAGATATTGTAACACCGGAAATTGGATTTCTTTCAGTTCGGTTAAAGGATTACCGTTCAAGTAAAGAACGCGGAGCCGTTCGTTGCCCTGGAACGTCTCCTGGTGCAATAATCCAATAAAGTTATCGCTGAGATCGAGCTCTACGAGTATTTTTAATTCCCTGAACGCGTCTTTGTGGACGTTGTGTATTCCACAACCTCGCAGAAATACTCGCTGCAGGTTGAGTAATCCTACTTTTTTAAATGCGTCTCCTGGTAAATGGCGTATGGCATTGGAGCTTAGATCAAGTACCTGCATATCTGCGTCTAATGATAGCGGTATATCGGTGAAGCCAGCGTCTTTGCACAACGCTGTCTTTTTGCCTGAACTCCATTTGCATTGGCATGGAGTAGGACAATCTGCCCAATCCGCAAATGTCGTACCACAATACACCAACACCATTACGATCATCTGCACTGGCCGGCCACTGGGCATGGTCTGTGCATTTGGTCATCTTATGTTCATCAAGTGCCGCCACATAGAGTCATTCTGAAATAATATTAATAAACGATTTTAGTGAAATTCAATAATCAATCAGAACAGTTAATTATGTATTGAACGAGAAAATGTTAAAATATAATGACAGTACATTTTAGTGTTTAAAAAACTAACTCAGATACATATATATATATATCCGAATAATTGAATTATTTTTTTCCTTATATAAATATGTATCAGTTTAATATCGTTGAAATAGTCCTATCTAAGTTCAACTTTATTACATCTCGTTACCAGTCGTCGTTTAAAGTCTGCCGATTTTCGACCGATTAAATTTGATTAAATCATCGATAATTTATGATCACGCGTTCAATCGTTATATAAAATTATAAATATAATTAACAAGATCACAACTCGATAAAATAATGTGCAATACAAAGTTAATTTGATTCTTCGTTTAACATATTTGTACTAATAAGTATAATTTCTTCGAGCAATATCAAAAAATATAAACATTACCAATTACAAGTATACATATTTTCATTTTTATTTTTGATAAGCGGTTTATTATTGTGAAATATAATACATTTAATCGTATTGTAATATTAAAATATTCGAATTAAAAATACGATTTACCAATAGTGTACTATTTTTGATTAGTCACATTGTATACAAAATATCGTATAAATCAACGTGAAAATCGTTTTATTCGATTACATTTATTTGTATGTTGTACATTAAAAACTATAAATGCAAATATATTATTTAAGACATTAGTTATTTTTTTTATGTATATAATTATTTCCAAAGCAAATATAACGATAAAATTACGAATAATTATTGTTACTATTTAATATATGTTATCATTGTTCGCTATATACAGAATTGTCAATTGTTGATATCAGAATTTATCAAATATATTTTTTACAATTAATTAAAATAATTTATCGTGTAAATTAGTTTAGTTAACTAGTTAAACGTGTTCGTAGCACATTGTCTAGGTAATAAATATATTAAATACCGTTTTACCTAATTGTATAATATACACAATATTACATATAATATTAAATGACGTTATTAAAAAATTAATTTTCGTAGCATCGTGTAGGTTTATAATTTAACATTAAAATGTATATTGATTATGGTTATGTTGAAAATAATATATGAGTATACTTATAATTAATTATTATTTTATGATGTGTTTTAAATTACGCCATAACTGTAAAAAGTACTTGGTATCGGTTTATTTTGAAAAGTCGCTAAATCGAAAGGAATTCGGAGTTTCTTATAGACTTAATATTTGTTATTTTATTCTCTGTTTGTTAAAAAACAAAACAAAAACAGAGCAAAATAAGGTACTTATTACTTAAAAAATAATCGCGAGGTTTGATTGTACTACTGTTTTTCTATGGAAAAAGTTTTTGCTCACCAAAAAGGAAATCGAATAGAAACCCAATAAAGTTCAACAAAATTAAATTTTTTTGAAAGTAATTACATTTCCGTACTACCTAGTCGAAATTCTGATAGCTATGTTGGCTTTTCGTTCACAACGTATCAAATAAATTACTACAAAGAGACGAAAAAGTTATGTATGAAAGAGGTTTTCAACGCTGTAATTTTAAACGCAATGTTTAATGAATACATTTTCGTTGAAATTTATATTAGTAAATATTCTAATTAAAAATTCAAACGAAATATGCGACTAAAAATTAAAATCAAAAATTAACTTCAACTTAATAAAACAAATAAATAATCTAACTTAAACGCGTAATGGTAATAACACTATTTTACTGTCGTAATTTATATATGATTTCTAATTAATAAGTAAATACAAATTTTCAACAATTTCTAGTGGTTTTTACTTATTATTTATTTGTTGGTTCTAGCATTATTATATATTTATTTTAATTTATGATATGACTCATATTTGAACATACCAATCGAAATGCTTATTAGCAATTATTTATTTTACGAAAATTGTAATAAACCTATGTGATACATGATTTAGTGATGTTTATTATATTTTTATAAAATATCAAAAGTGATATTATTAAGCGTTGATAAAACTTATTTATGTAGAATTTATTACTATTATTATTATAGTAAAGTACTATTAATATTGATTAATGTTACAATCGGTGATTGAAAAAATAACAATTAATTAATTTTTATTTCATCTCAACGATATAAACCCGAAAACAGTATTATGATCAAAACATTGTATGCTATAACATTGTTTTGGCCAAATTTGACAGATAAAATAAAAAAAAAATAAAATGATACATAACAAGGTCGAGGATTTAAACCAAATAATAGTCGATGTTAAAAAACATATTTATTTTATTTGATAAAACCCATTATGAAGTTATTATGTCTGGTTAGAAAACACAATCGCTATGCATTTATTTTGAATAAATTTGTCCACGTTGAAATAAGTAAACGAAAAACTATTATGACGAAATAATCAAGGGACGAATTTAAATAAAAAATATATAATTAATACGGGTATAATTAATCCAATATGGTGCATTTGGCCGTCATCACTCTTGTTTCTATCAATTTCTATCATATTTGTTAAATATAATCGTGGATACAAATTACGAATTTGCGTGTGTCTCGGTTATTTATTTTTTATGATTAGTTATTATTTTTGGCGTAGGTTTGGTGATATATTATGACGTCGATTATACGATAATATGCAATTTCGAAATGAATAAAAAATATTTTTCAGGTGTCTAAACAATTCGAGCGCATATTCGTATATATGAATTGCGTCGAAGGTATGATAGGGTATAGGTACTAAGCTGACGATTGCTTATGGTATAATTGTGGTTATCGAGAGAGAGAGAGAGAGAGAGAGAGAGAACATCCAAAACCACTTTGGATCACTTTGAATATGCTATCGAAATACATAGGGTTTTCTAACCGAGACACATTTCCCACGGCCGATTGTCTCCAATATTATCGCGTATTATGTATCAAAAATGTTTTGATCGTTTGTTTTCCGCTGTAATAACTTTCAATTTATCATGTGTCATAATAAGTATATAATATATTATTACTGATATCCATCATTGTACGTTTGTTATAAGTTATCGTAAAGAATGAATTAAAAATATTAATACTAACCATTTAACATTAGCTTTAGAGGTTCTTTATGAAATAAAAGTATTAGAACAGTGAAAATGTCTATTATTTTTTGAATAGTAATAATATAAGAGTGAAACGAGTCGTTTTCAAATATATATTGATGCATTTATTATAACGAAAAATGTAAAATTGGAGTGAATGTGTGGTTTCCTTATACTTTTTTTGAAACAATTATTTGAATTTCATATTAAAGATAATTTGTAAAAAGGAAATGTATTAACCTACTTTTTGAAAAAATTACTAAATCGTTTGCCTAATAAATATAAAAATAATCGAAGCTTAATTGTACTAATAAATTTGATTATTTTAATGTACATATTTTGTTTGACATTAAAAAATATTATATTACATATCATGGTAAAAAATATTACTACGATTGTGTAAGTTGCTATTTAAATTCTGTAAATATATCTCGAATACATCGAGTAGATCTTATCAACAAATACCACGTGTATAATGTTAAAATGAAAGTTTAATTTAGATTTATAGCTATACAGGACTACTTTCAATTTTTTCTTCTTTTTAAACCACAAATAATAATTTTGTTAACATGTAAAAATGCATTTTCTTCGGTTAAATGTTTGTTATTGATTATATCCAAATTCGAATGTCCAATTTTTAAATATTTACATACTGAAAAATATTTTTATGTCAGGCATCAAAAAAAAATTACACGATTTCAACACGTAACTATATTATTTTTCTAAAAATATTAAAGTTTTTAACGAAATATAAAAATTATTTAGATTTATTAATAATTTAATAAGACCATAAAAAGTAAATTGATAGTTCAAAAAATATTTTATACCAGAAAAGTATTTTTTAAAAGCTATATCAGTTTCGTTTTTCTGTGATATACATACGTACCATACAACACACACACACACACACACATAAATATGTATATACATTTTTTCATGTCGAAAAACTTAAATTGCGAAACTTTGTAATATCACATAATGCGTTTAATTAAAAATATGTTGTAAGCTGCGTTACCAACATAACGGTACTAAAAAATGCTTAAAACCCTTATTTTTTAGAAAATCAAAATAATGGTTTTGTTGCCGACAAATCATTGTACAAAAATTAAACGTATTTTGAAAATGGTACACAATACTCATTGTTTACGTTAGTTATCGTTAATATTAAACAAAAATCAAATACCACCGTTATTGAAGTGTACATATGCGTTTTTATAAAAGATTATGCGCCGAAAGATTCATTATATATATATATGTTAAATAGAACAATAATTTCAATGTACGTACCTACTCGTTTTGATTTGCGGAGTACTTTATGATGGATTTAAAATAAGAGCTACGTGCAATGATTTGATATCATAATATTTTAAGTAACGTATAGTGTATCCTAGATGCAGTTCGCAAATCGTGAAAAAAATATATATACCTAACGGTTAGATTACAGGATATATTGTTATAATTTGTAGTGTTCAAACCAGTGATTAATATATCGAGTTACATTACTAAATGGTAAATGTTTTCAAATAATTCCAAATGGCAATAGATATTAAGTTTGGTTAAAGAATTGAATTATTTCTATATATATATTCAAATTATTAATAAATTCCAAGGGATACGTAATATATGATTTAAACTAAAAATATTATTGATATTCGCTCCGTCTTTATTTGTCATAACGATTTTATTTGAATTCATTTATAAGAATATATAAGAATAGGAAACACGAGGTTAGCCAACAACTGTGCGTGAATAAATGTTATTTTTCAATGTATTTTTTATGCTAAAGAGTGTTAAAAAGTGTTCAATATTATTTTATATTCAATCGGAATAAAATATTTTAGTGCACCTGTGTGGATATGTAGCAATAACACAAAAACAGAAAAAGTTTATATATATATATATATATAGTCTGATTACGCATCATATCAGCCTAGATTATTAATATCTATTTATTGGAAAAAACTCGATAAAAAACTGAGCATCGATATATGTTATTATGCCCTCATTTCTTAACTGATATTGAATTAGTAACTGTATAAATAATATTGATCGTATTTATAAGCTAATTATTTTTAATGAATACAAAATGTCTTAGATCATCTGTATTTGGTTGGATGGGCGTAGTTGTTAACGATTTAAAAATAGAATTGTGATTTCGTAACGGGTAAAAAAATTTACAACTACAACATATAACTCTAGCTACAATATCGACAAAATATATTAATTCAGTTAACATATTCCGTTGTTTGCTTCGATTTTAATCAATAAGTTTACAATATTATTTCACTAGTATTGTGAAATATCCAAATAATTTAGTTAACTAATGAATCATTTATATATATAACTATATACACAATCTACTTAAAATTTGTTCACGGTTGCTGGTTTTCAATTTTTGTTTTTCATATACGTATAATGGTATATTGTTTGTATCCTTTATTAGACAGATATACCATACTTTATCTTTGCATTGATCTAAATGTATTTATATCGAAATAATATAATTTTATCTATGTAAGTTTATAGTTAGTACGGCCGTATTTACAATAATTTTAATGAAATTTATTATTAAATATCAGGCAGATGTGAAGTATAATAATCGTTTTTAAAACAATTTATTATTACTCTATTGAACATTTGTTAAATCAGAACGTAATATTATACGTTAGGTGGTGTATTTCATGTATAATTTATTGTGTTGTGTAGACTTCACTAAAAGCAATACAAACACGTGACAGAACAGGATATTAAATATTTGTATTGTGTTTCAAACTGAATTTGTAAATTTTTTTCTTGGATTTCGATGGCAAATTTTGATCATATTAAATAAAACAGGATAAAATAGGTTTCGAAATATTTTACGGTATATACATTTCTTATTTTAAACAATCAAGTTGATAATGCGTTAAGAAACGAAGAGAAAAATTGGTATATGAGTTGATTTCAATAAAATTCTTTTAATAATTGGAAGTCACCTTTCGATTAAATACATTTTCGTTATACTATCACACATCGTTTAACTATCATATAAACGACACTAGTTACAAATTGACTTCTAATTAATTTATTTTTTCGTCGAATATGCCATAGCGATAAGGACATTCTTTTATGGACGGTTATTTAAATGGAACAATAACAGAATGATTTGATGAAAACATGAAAAGCAATCGAAAGTATTAATCGTAACTTCTTTATAGTTAAGTTTTAAACGAAAAAAAACCCACATTTCGCGAAAAACGAGTTTAAAACTTTTTCGTGTTATCAAACGCCTGTGTAAAATATAAAAATTAAAACGATGTCGGTACAATGACCATAGTTACGAATTATACAGATTATTTATAGGATAAAGTTCGATGACGAAATGTATTTTCTCGCGAAATAAAATTGTGTAATTTTTTTTCTCGAGCAACTTCCCTACCATTTTAACGGTATACTAATAACGCAATAATGTATTCATATACGCAGTTTTCGAGTGAATTTTTTTATTGATAGCTTAATATTACTCTGACTAACCATACCCAGCATTGCACGTTTGTATTGTAATTGCTTATCCGGAGCGCCGTGTAAATGTTGAACGATTCGCGGAATGTTTATATCATTTTTCATTATTTCGTCCAATAAATGTTTACGAAGAAAATCAATCGAAAAAATGTACTCACGATTTGAAATGACGGCGTATATTATAAGATTTTGAAAAATCAAGGAATAACGTGGAACAACCAAAAACCAAAATTCTCGTCTTTTTGACGGTGGTTATTATGGACGAAAACTAGTTATAGTGATATAAATTGTACTTAAAGAAAAATGACGTAATATATAAGACGTTTAATTCATAGTTACGTATTTTTAAATTGAATAGAAAACTCGATTGTATGTTTTTTCCCTATCATCCGTTGTGTTTTATGATCGATACGCTATTGTTCCATTTAATAACGTCGGACAATTTACGCAAAATATTTTCCAAAACTTCAAAAAGTTAAACGAAAGAAAGAACTAATGAAAGTTTCGTCGCTACTCATATTTTAAAGGCAAATAATTTTCTGGGTTTATATTATTTTCGAAACATGGTTTTAAAAAATATTTCAAATAGTATTTATAATATTTATTCTATTAATATTTTGTTATGTATTTTAATAATAATTAATGATAAACTTTAACAACTAGTAATTTTATAATACCCCAATACAAAATTATTAGTAAAAAGTCATTTTTTGCGGTTATTTAAAATAATATTATCAAAAAATATATACATTTTTTAAAATATAATAATAATGTTTCTCAATTTTTGAAATATTTGCTCATTTTACAAAAAAATAAGAAAGATATTTAAAATTAAAATAATAAATTACACTTGGTGATACAATATTAACGTTTTAATTTTGTTACATTTTTGAATATAATTCGAATATAAAAATACAGTGAAACTTTGTTTTGAATTGAACAAGATTTTTAATTCGTTTACCTTGAGTAAAAATGTCTGTATAGTTTTTCTATTAATATCACATAATTTGTTTGTTATAACCAAATATTTTTTTCTAGAAAAAACGACGAATATATTTGTTTTGAAATATTTGGTGTTATCGTTATTATCTATAAATATTATTTGCATTAGAAGAAATGGTTTGGATTTATTCACGCGTTCACACATTGTGGACAGAAAATTAAAATAAATGACGATTTAAAATGTCTCTAGAGAAAAAATATTTTTATTGTATATTTAAAATCGCGATAAAATAACGCAGTTATTTAAACATTAGAAATTATTGATTTTTGTTCGATTTAAAATCGAACTATTTTCCTACAACAAATATTTGAAATTAAAAACGATTGTTTTAAATACTTATATTTGTTGTAAGAATCTCTTCGAGCCTGAGTAATAACTAAAACAACAGATTATATTAAAAAAGGCATTTGTCTAATACGAAAATCATTTTTCATGATAAATAAACGAAAATATTATACCAGATATCTGTGTTTCGAAAAATACATTAACGTAAAATAATATTCTTTATTCGAAATATAATTTTTGAAATTGTAAAATTTTTAATTTAATTTTATAAAAATAAACGTTGTTTAAGTTCTTTGATTGTTTAACATAGAATTAAATAACAGCGTATTAAGTATAAAGTATACTGAAGTACGCGCTAAATCGACAAGTTATTTATATTAAGAATTAAATTCTTAAACCTTATATTAATTACGTTTTTATTATATTTGGTTGTTTGCTTAAAAAGTGTACAGACTTTTGATTTTACATGATTGTTTAAACTATACGTTTATACACCGTATTTGCCATAATTTTTAAATTTTCTTTATTACCTGTCTCGTTTGGTGTTTGTGTTTACGTTGAAGTGTAATAAATTTTTTGATGTATACAATGATTAATTCGTATGACGTTTACAAAGATTGTTGCCAACAAATTGGAACAAAAGTGTAGAATTATTGAACTACACTGAAAAAATAGTTTCATCATTTTCAAAATATTTACTAATGTATAAGTCGTTGATCTGAAACGTCGTTAGTTTTTATATACACTTACTACGAAAGCGTCTAGCGTCTAACGGAAATAATTGTCAATTACGTAATGCCGGGGCTAACATATATGTGGAAATGCTTCGTTGTTTGTCACGTAACAAAATTAAAATGATCAACACTTTACCATTAACGTAATTATACGCGGGATGATACAATTATGTAATAGACGATCTACTTACAAAAACTGTAAAATGCTATCGGGATCAAGTCAAATCTTTAGCAAGTTGACGCTTTGTCAACCGCGTTGTTTAATTTAGTATTGGAGAATGTGGTGACAGATGCGTGTGATGGCGGCTGAATAATGGAACTGAATGGTACGTGAAGAAGACCACGGTTAAACTGACGTACGCAGATGATATTTTAGTTACGGAAGAAAAACGAGAGATGTATTTATTTACGAAACGCCCGAACTTTCAAACGCTAGTAAATCGATTGGACGCAAGAAGATAAGACTTGACTGTTAACAAGAGAATTCCGAACATAGATCGTACGACAATAGGTAATTATAGATTCGAAAAAGTAAAAAATACTTAGATGGATTGGTGTCAACGTAAACACTAATAGTAAATCGCACGAATCGGTCGTCAAAATCTATATCGCGAAACTTCTTGGTTCGTAATTATTGAAGCGCAATTTGAAGACACTCCTGTACCTTAATAACTCGTAACTATTTGCGATGTACGCATTAGAAATACGGTCCCGAACATAGAGAGATAGCAGGAAAATTTCGACTTTCGAGAGACTAGTA